>WOXC01007961.1:122500-301348 GCA_011680675.1 Gymnobelideus leadbeateri | reverse complement strand
GATCAAGCAAAAAAAGTCAAATAATTCCTCTTCCAAGAGACAGCCCTTCAAACACTGAAACAAAAGGTGCCAGACTTCCCGCAAGTCTTTTGTTCTCTTAGCTTAACATAAAGGAATGATAAATGATATTATACTCTTGCTATATATGTGGCAGGCACTATGCTGAGTGCGGGGGATACAAATACAAGTAAACAAAGCAGTTCCTGCCCTTAAAGTGCTTACATTCTAATGCATTGTGGCATGGTTTAGAAATGGCTTGGTAGTGAAGTGTTTGGTTCTGGCCATAATCGGATGAAAGTTCACCTATCAGATTCCAAGAGAGAAGGCCAAAGTTCTCAAGAGAGGGAGATGATGATAATGGTCAAATGTAGGCATGTTTGAGAAACAGCCAAAAAAAAGTATAGCCTCAATTCCTTTAAATCATCCTATAAAGGAGGCAATTGAGGTAAACTGAGATACTGATCAATGGCTTCTGGAATCTCTCCTAAAATGTGGCCCTCAGAATTGAATACAATAGTCTAGATATAATTTGCAAGGGAAGAGTGGAGCTATTACTTCTTCTGTCTTACATACTACAACACTCTTAATGTAGTCCTAGATGGCATAAGGTTTTTTGGATGTTCTCTATTACAATACTCAGATTGTTTTCAAACATTATCTAACCATACCTTCTTATCTTGGATTTTTAAAAATTCAATTATAAAACTTCCTATTCCTATTCAGGAATGTGCTGGTAAATGTTTAATAAGTAGCTCCCTTGGTGGGGGTTGAGAGGGGAGAAAATACATAACACGCTTTTAAGTTTAATATGAATTATCAACATTTTCTCTATCACTTTCTTAAATCTGGACAATCAACAAAACATTAACTTAAGCTTGGCTTTACCCATTGCCAAAGTATAAATGTTCACACTGAAAATTTAACAGTTCCCAGAAATCAGTTCTAGTGGCTCCAAGCATATCTCTGGTTCCATTTCATCTTAGGAGATTCAGATAAATATTCTAATTATTGAATTTGTATTTGGATCCTGTTATGCAACAGGTGATCTCTCCCTCTCTTAGCTTTCTGACCTACAAATTTAATAAGCAGATCATTTATGTCTTTACACAAGATTTGGCTAAAAAGTGAAAACAGAATAGGGTGAAGCACAGAACCCTATAGCACTCTACCCCATAGATCCTTACAAATTGATACCAAAATATGAATGATTATTCTTCAGCTATAGTCATTACAACAATTCCAATTCACTAAACTGTAATACTATTCAAAAGTGATGGCTTCTTTCCAAGTTAGAAATGAGATCAGTTTCTTTACAAAGCAGCTACATTAATAAGAATAGCACATACTTTTAACTCTGTATAAATAATTAGCACAGATACTGTCAAATATACATTATCTATTACAAGTTATCGAATCTAAATAAGTCAGATTGCTTAATTACTTACATTTTCTGTTAAAGGAAGACTATCTATCCTTTTAGTCAGGTTTTGAAGCTGGGCATAATACCAATCTTTTTCTTTTTCTTCTTTTTCAAGTTCTGCAAGTAGTAGTGATCTTTAAAAAACAAAAGTTAGTAACAAAACATAAAGCCAATGCAGAAAACATATAAAATCTATCACGTCACATTAATAACAAGTTTTTTAATTGGAGTATTAACAATGAAGATGATTAAAAATAATTAATTGTAAGGAATACCTTATAGAGATTAACTTTTAATTCAATAAGCATTTATTTAGCATTTGCTCTGCCCCCTTACTTCCATTTCTAATTTCCCTGGTTTCTTTCAAAATTCAGCTAAAAGCCCACCATTTGCAGGAGGCCTTTCTTGGTCCCCTCAGATGATAATGTTTTCCTCTCCAGACGCCTTCCATCTACTCACTATATATCTTGTATGCAAACTAATATGTCTTCCATATTAGAATGTATGTGCTTTAAAGCAAGTACTATTTCTTTTTTGTTTTCGTTTTTCTTAGTTGCAGAAGTACTTAGCAATGTACCTTACACCTGGTGAGTTGGTTGTTGCCCTTCAAGCTCCAAAAGGACCAAAATGACATCACTATAACAGGATCAAGGTACAGTGTGTCCGACTGTGGCTGATCAGACCAATACGAGCTTGAAAGGCTCTATCACAGGTTAGGCACAAGCAGTCCCTGTGAACATTTGGAGTAGAGAGGTCCCTAGATTTGTGCATCTCACATTTCTTCTGACCTATTGCAATTTTGCTTTACTCACAGAGCATAGCACCTTCTCGGATGTGGACATACCATGCTGGGTGGTCCTGTGCCAGTGCCTCTAATGTCTCACAATAAATTCCAAAGTTCTTCACTTGAAAGAGTTGTATTGCTTCTTCTGACCACCATGCAAGCACTTGCATTGTGTGAGCTCTCTATACAAGTCTTTTAGGCAAATGTATGTTTGCCATTTGAACAATGTAGTCAGCCCATCAGAGTTGCATTCTCTGTGGCAGAGTTTGAATGCCTGACAGCTTTGCTCAAGTAATGACCTTATCATGCCAGGTGATCTTCAGAATCTTCCAAAGACAATTCAAATGGAAGCCAATCAGTTTCCTGGCATGGTGATGGTATACTGTTTCATAGGGGTACAACAATGAGGTCAGGACAATAGCTCTGTAGACCTTCAGCTTGGTAAGCAGCCTAACATCTCTTCTCTTCCACACTTTCCCAAACACTGAGCTAGCTCTGGCAATGATCAACCTCATCATTTATGTGGACATTCCTGGAAAGTATACTGGCCAAGGTAAGCTAACTTTCTCCACAGTACTCAAAATTTCCCTATTTGCTGCAACTAATGGTTCTGTATATGGATGGTATGGTACTAGCTGGTGGAGAATGTGTGTTTTTTTGGTGTCAACTGTTAGGCCAAAATTAGCATGAACAGCAGAGAACTGATCCATGCTCCACCGCATCTCAGCCTCAGAGGTTGCACTGAGTGCACAGTCATCTGCAAACAAAACAATCATGCACCAACTCTCCCTTCCCTTTAGTCTTGGCTTGTGGCATTTTCAAGTCAAATAATTTACCATTTGTGTGGTAGCTGACCTTGATGCCATTGCCATCCTCTTTGAAGGTATCTGACAACATCACAGAAATTGTCATGGAAGCAAACACATAGCTCTGCTTCACTCCACTGGTGACTAGGAAAGCACAAGACCACTGTCCATTATCCAGAACCTGGGCAAGCATGGCATTATGAAACTGATGTTTCATCTGATACTGATGAACTTCTCCAGATAAACAAATTGACACAATTTTCTTTATTTTTTTATTAGTTAATTTATTTATTTTTAGTTTTCAGCATTCACTTCCATAAGTTTTAATTTTTCTCCCCCTCCCCAAGACAGCATGCAATTTTGACATAATTTTACACAAACCTTCAGTATCAAAGGTCTTGGGCAAATCAACATATGTGATATACAGACCTCTGTTCTGCTCCTGGAATTTTTCCCAGAGTTGTCAGGTAGAAAATACTATAGCAAAAATTCTTCAGCCTTTCTGTAACCACACTGGCTCACAGGTACATGACTACTGCTGGGATCCACAGGCCAAGACTACCCTTCTCTTTCTGTTATTAGGAAACACCCTGTTTTCCAGAGCTAACAGCCCAGCAAGCAAGCTATGTCCCAAGCATGGCATAATAATAATCCCTTGCGTTCTCCCTCTATATGAACTCTACTGCAGCAAAATCACAGAACTGTTTCACACTGACCTCAAGTGGTCCCTGAGCTCAGACAAGCACCTGAAGGAACCACGTTCTGGTCATGAAGCACTGCTATGACTCAGATTTGCCTCATTGTTGCTATTCCCCCCTCATGACTCCAGAGACTACTTGTTTCTGTTTAGCCACTACTGTTACATAGCAAGGTTTGACCTCACTGCTGTGGGTCCCCTTGGTACTACAGCAGAGCTTGGTATGCGTGTCTAATTTCCTCCAATGGAATAAAGAAAGTTTTGTTTTTCTGTTTTTGTTTTATAGCCACTATGAGTTCTTTGGTTTTATTTTTATTTTATTCTTCAAAGTTAACAGATGGGGTATTACTTCTGTGAATTCTTTGGTAGTTTTCATAGTTAATATTAGTAGTTGTATAATCTCTGAGACTTTTTTGGTCATTTTTTTTTCAGAGTATGATACCACCTTCAAGGAGAAAGATTTAGCCAATTAAAGAGGACTTTGGCAAGAATCCTGCCCTCAATAATTAAGAGAGACCTCCCTCTGATTTCCTTTATAGAGAGGGACAATGAAGGCATCCTTGAATTACTGGGGAATAACCTCCTCTTGCCATATATCCAGGAAAATTTCGGTCAGCTTTTATATGAACAGTAGAATCCCTGCCTTATAAAGCTGGAACAGAATTAGCACCAAGTACTTTGCCACAGGAGAGGAACCTAATGACATTCAAAAAGGCTTCTTTAATTCAAAGTCTGGCTAGAGAGGGACTGACTTCAACTTGAGGTATATGGTCAATAGCTTCAATATTAATGACAGTCTGTTAAGGACACTATAGAAGTGTTCAGCCCATCTCACTAGGATCGTGTCCTTATCACTAATCAATGTGGCTCCATCAGCACTATTACTGCTCTTCTCAGACAGCTCAGATTCTATTGACAGATACAACATGTAAAAATATTAGTAAAAACAAGACAATTTGAGACAGGAATTATAGGAGAGAGTAAGTGGTTTAGATGGCATAAGGAAAACTGCAGCTTTTTCTCACTCAAAAAAGTGCCAATAATTTGAAATCTGATATTCTTTTAGAGGTGGCATTTGGCTATAAGTCATGGAAAACTATAATCACCAAAGAATTAAAGTTTTGTGTCACTCAAAGGTCAATGAAGGGGTGTATAGAATATATACAAAGACTAAAACACATCACCAACAAAGAATTGTGCAGAGACTGAATAAAGGATATCCATCATTTGTTTGCTTGATCTGTGAACAGAAAGAAAAGACTAGTGATGTATTGAGAGTGAGGGATAATTTATGCACAGCCTATATGGTCCAATATTCATGCAATGTCAAACAGTACAGCAGATAGAGCGAAGGCTCTATAGTTAGAAAATCTGGGGTAGATCATTCAACTTCCCTAGACCTTAGTTTCCTCATATCCAAAATGAAGTAATTAAGGTCCCTTCTAGTTCTTTATCTGTGATCCTATGTTCTAGAAGAAGGTCCCAAACACAATGGGTAGACTTCCTATGAAGCATTCACTACAGGAAATTGTACAATATGAGAGGATATACATAAAGTATTCATACTGATAAGCTCACAGATCCATCAAAATTATTGCCTAGAAAAAGCAAGAGAAATATATACAGTCAAAATTAGAAGCCCTGGGCTCTTCTTAAAAAACTGTTTTTACAGTGGCATAACAACTCAGATGAGAATTACCCTCTGTAATTTTTTCAGAAAAATAGTTGATAGGGATAAGTAGAAAGCAGGAATTGACACTAATCTGTTATCTACTACATATCAGATTTAACTTTCCATTAATTCTTAGATCAAAATCTTCCCTTTAGTTTTTTATTTAAAAAAAAAAAATCAGATCCACAATACCTTACTGGGAAAGTTGGAGGGTATATTGGGGGAAGATATGGGAGACAGCAGATTGGGGGAGTGAATATTCAGTGGGATTGCTGTTTTGGGGTGGTGGGTAGGGGAAAAATGGGGGGAAATTTTGTAATTCAAAATCTTATGGAAATGAATGATGTAAACAAAAAAATTAAAAAGAGAAAAAAATTTTAAAAAATCAGTAGAGTATAAGAAAAATGTCATTTGCTAAAGTTTAAGCAACTTTTTCTATTTCTACCAGAGTATCAGATAACCAAAATTAAGGATATTATCTATGACTTATAAATATATTAATTTAGGAAATGAGAATGTGAGATACTAACTGAACAAAGTCCCATTCAATCATGGATTTTTCTCCCACTAGATATGAAAAAAAAAACAGTATCAAAATTATTCTTCTATTATGGTGTTTAAAAAAGAGCTAATATTTAAAACAAAACAACCAAAAAAGCCAGCATGTGTGTGTCTGTAAATGAAACAAAAGTTTTCAGCAATGACGACCAAGAAGATAGAAATCTTGCTCTTCATAGTCACAGTTTTCAGCTAATATCTTCGCTATAAACAAAATATTACATGCAACTGCATTCTGGAATATCTTTGCAGACAAGGAATCCATTTATGGCATTCTTTCTCTCATTTTCTAAGGGTTTTTAACCTTAATTTCTCCTATTTATTATCTGTTTCCCCTCTCAAATTTTATTCTAATCTCTTTTGTTTAAAGTCTCACTAGTGGAAAACTCAAAGGACTAATAGTTTGAAAAGAAGAATTCAGTTCCCCACTCTGAAAATTAAATAGCAGCTGTGTGACCTTGAACAAATTACTTCCTCTCTCTGTGCTAAATGATGGAGGCAAGAGTTGTGAAGCCCCTTTAAAGCTTCTAAGATCACATTCTACTGATTAATACACATAATACAAAAAACTCATTACTATCAAACATCATATAACAAACACTTGGTTAAAAAGGATATTAGATTAAAATAAGCAATGGTTTAACTCTTTTAAGAGTCAACTTTTATTTCAGTTATATATCTAATACACTGGAATCAAATCCACTGTTTCTGAAATAGCTGGAAATTTAGTGGCTATTTGGAACACCACTACCAATATCATATTAAGCACAATGTGCTAAGCATTATCTTAGAAAGCTATATAAAAATGTTCATAATCTGAAGAATTTCAAATTCTAAAGAAATTAAGATGTTTTTCCTTCATGAAATAATAAAGGAATTTCTTGAAAGGTTCTGTAATATTTTTTTCTAATTAAAATTTTGCTAACAAATTTGTACTCCTGATTTAGTTATATGCTCTATGTATCATTTAGATAATTTAGTCATTACTGTACTCCATGTAGTCATCATCAGTGAGGTACTCAAAGATGGTTTATTGAATTTGTCGTGAACAGAGACAAAAATCATGTTATTACCAAGTTATTTTCTCCCTCCTAAAAAAAAAAAAAAACCACCTTTTTTTTTTTTTAAAGAAAAAAGTTTCTGGGGGTGGCTAGGTGGCTTAATAAATAGGGCACCAGCCCTGGAATCAGGACATGAGTTCAAATCCAGCCTCAGACACTTAACACAAAACTGGCAATGTGACCTTGGGCAAGTCACTTAACCCCAATTGCCCTACCTTCCCCTCTCAAAAAAAAAAAAAGTTTCTTAGTTCGGGGGTGTGGGGAAGGATGAGAGAACAAACTGGGGGAAAGGGATTCAGTAGGCTCATTATGTTGGGGTGGGGGTGGGAGAAAATCTGTAACTCAAAATCTTGTGGAAATGAATGTTGAAAACTAAAGATAAATAAATAATATATTAAGGGAAAAAAAGAAAAAAGTTTCTTCATCATGAGTAGAAAATTCCATTCCAATTTAAGGTAGGTTTAAAAATATTCAATAATTCCTTGATGTAATTTGTAAACCTTTGTGATATAAATTTTCAGTGGATATAAAACCAAAATCAGACAACTTTATTAAATGGAAAAGACTAATCAGTATATTATTGTGAATAAATGATGTATTGGACAATATTAATATTCAAATTAAATTGTATCATAAGGGTGCTAGACAGCTTGAATTTCTCCAAGGAAAAAGAACCCTACAAAGATTATAACCTCCTGGAAAGATAATAATCATCTAAGATATAACCTTTGCCTTTGCTATAGGCCATGTCTTAGTCCACAGAAGTCAGTTGTTTTTCACAAGATATCTTGTATTAGATATCTTCTAGATATATTTTGTAAAGATATCTTGTTTTTTTAATTTTTTGATTTTATTCTGACATTATTCATGTTTCATAGAGTCATTCATCTATGTTCTAATATAATTATTAAGGAATAAGATGATGCATGGTTTATTCTCCTTCCAATTATTATTTTGAGATCTTTTATTCTTTCTTATTTTTTTCATTTAGATCTCTCATTTCATTTATAGTCTTTTTTTTTTAACTCTTGCTTCATTTCTTCCAAGAATTCCAAGAGATCTTATGGCAAATTTATGATTTTCTTTAGGGTTTGTCTTATAAATGATATAGAATTATTCTCTTCCTTTGGGTTTATATCATAGACACTCATGGTTTCATAATATTTCAATAATAGCATTGGTGTTATTTCAGTTATTTTTTCTAGCTCTATAAAGTAATTTTTGGTAGTCTGACTGCAATGGCACTAAATTTATTTAGGAAGAATTATCATTTTTATTGTATTGGCTTGGTCTACCCCATAAACAATTGATAAGTATCCAACTGTTTAGATCTAACTTTATTTATGTGAAAAGTGTTTTGTAATTGTGTTCTTATAAGTCCTAGGAGTGATCAACTCCCAAGTATTTCATATTGTCTACAATTTCATACTGTCTACAATTATTTTAAATATAATTTAAATTCTCTTGGGGCTAGACCTTGTTAGTAATATAATAGAAATGCTGATGACTTATCTGGGTTTAATTTATATCCAGCTACTTTGTTAAAATTATTGTTTCAACTAGTTGAATCTTAAAGATTTTTCCAAGTATATCATCATATCATCTACAAAAAGAGATAGTTTTATTATCTTGTGGCCCATTCTTGCTTTCTCTCTGCTCTTACTGGGGAGGCTTCTAGCATGTCTCCATTACAAGTAATGCTTGCTAATAATTTTAGATAGGTATTACTTGCCATTTTAAGGAAAGCTCCACTTATTCTCATGCCCTCTAGCGTTTTTCATGGAAATGGATGTTGTCAAAATGGGTATTTTGTCAAAACATTTTTCTAAACTTACTGATATAAATTCTGTTGGTTTTGCTATTGATATAGTCACTTATGCTGATAGTTTTCTTAAAACTAAATCAGCCCTGAATTCTGATTTAAATTCCACCAGGTCATAGTGTATGATCTTTGTGATACACTGCTATAATCTTCTTGCCAGTATTTTATTTAAAAATTTTGCATCAAAATTCATTAGGGAAATGGATCTATAGTATTCTTTCTCTGTTTCTGCTCTGCCTGGTTCAGGTATCAGCACCATATCTGTGTCATAAAAAATTTGCTCTTTAGCTACTTTTTTTTAACCATATGCCCAATTCACTGATCTGTTCTTTTTCTACTTTGCTGATGTAAGCATTTAGAGATGTACATTTTCCCTTAAGTACTACTTTAGCTGCATCCTATAAATGTTGGTATATTGTCTCATTGTTGTCATTCTCTTCCATGAAATTACTGATTGTTTCTATGATTTGTTCTTTGACCCACTCATTCCTAAGGATGAGAATATTTAGTTTCCTATTATTATTATTATTTTTGCTTTTTAGAGGGGGGAGGGCAGGGAAATTGGGATTAAAGTGACTTGCCCAAGGTGACACGGATAGTAAGTTTGCTACCTCTACCTTTTTTTTTTTTAATTTCAGCTGAAGCATAACAGATTCTGTTCTATTCCCTTATGTTTACACTATGTGTGTCTTTGCACTTCAAATACATTTCTTGTAAACAACTTATGTTAAGATTCTGGTTTTTAATCCACTTTGCTGTCCACTTCTTTTATGGCTGAATTCATCCCATTTACATTCACAATTATGATTACTATATATTACTGTGTATTTCCATCTATTCTTCCTTTCCTTTCACCCTATCCTTCCTCACCAGTATTTTGCTGCCTCCCCCAATCCACTCTTCTTTCTATCACTCTTCCCTCTATCTTATCCCCCTCCTCTCCTACTTCCCTATAGGGTAAGACAGATTTCTGTTCTGACGATGAGCTAATTCTGATGAGTAAGTTTCAAGAAAAGCCCACACCCCATCTTTCCCTGAACTGTAATAGGGAAACTGTAATCTCTTCCTGAGAGATCATTTATCCCTTACTTCTTCCTTCCCTGTTCATCTAATGCAATCCTCTTTCTCATCCCTTATTTTTTTTTACTGGATAGCATCCCATCAAATTTAATTTATACCTGCACCCTTATCTATTTATACTTCTCCTAACTGCCCCATTGGTGACAAAGTTATTAAGGGTTACAAGTATCTTCTTCCTATTTAGGGATGTAAACAGTTTAACCTTACTGAATCCCTTATGTTTTCTCTTTCCTGTTTACCTCTTATGCTTCTCTTGAGTTTTGTATTTGATAATCAAATTTTCTGTTCAGCTCTGGTCTTTCCATCAGGAATGCTTGAATGTCCCTATTTCATCGAATATTCATTTCATTTTTTTCCCCTGAAGGAGTATACTCAGTATTGCTAGGTGGTGCTTTTTTGTTGTAATCCTAGCTCCTTTGCCTTCTAGAGTGTCATATTTCAAAGCCTCTGATCCTTTAATGTACAAGCTGCTAAATCCTGTGTAATCCTGCCCATGATGATATTTGAATTATATTTTTTTTCCTTAACCTGCAAGCTCTGGAAGTTGGCTATAATATTCCTGGGAGTCTTCATTTTGGGATCTCTTTCAGGAGGAGACTGGTCAATTCTTCCATTTTTTATTTTACCTCTGGTTCTAGAATATCAGGGCAGTTTTCCTTGATAATTTCTTGAAATATGAGATCCAGGCTCTTTTTTTGATCATAGTTTTATAATAATAATTCTTAAATTATCTCTCCTCAATCTATTTTCCAGGTCATTTTTTCCCCAATGAATTATTTCACATTTTCTTCTATTTTTTTCATTCTTTCGACTTTGCTTTATTATTTCTTGTTATTTCATGGAGTTATTAGATTCCACTTGCCCAGTTCTAATCTTTAAGGAATTATTTTCTTCAGTGAGCATTTGTGCCTCTTTTTCCATTTTGCCATTCTACTTTTTAAAGAGTTGTTTTCTTCTGTGATTTTTTTGTGTGCATCTTTTTCCTATTTTTTGTGCTTCCTTTACTGAGGTATTGACTTTTTTTTCATGATTCTCTTGCATCACTCTCATTTCTTCCCAAATTTTCTTCCATCTCCTATTTGATTTTAAAATTCTTTTTGAGTTCTTCCAGGAGATGGAGGGGCTGATACCAGTTCACATTTTTCTTTGAGGCTTCACATGTAGCTATTTTGACATTGTTGTCCTCTTCTGAAGTTGTTTTGATTTTCCCCATCCCCAGAGAAACTTTCTATGGTCGAGTTCTTTTTCTTTTTTTTTTTTTTGCTCATTTTTCCAGCTTATTTTGTGACTTTTAATATTATATTAAAATAGGACTCTGCTTAAGGAGGACTTTTATGTTAAAATAGGACTCTGAGGCAAGAGGGGTACTGTGCCAAGTCTTCAGCAATGGCAGAGGGCCTCGCTGCTGACCATGAGGCCTCCACATAGTCCTGTTGTGTCAGAGCAAGGGGACTCATAGCTAGCCTGGGTGGCGCCTCACTGCTGGTTTGCTGGGGCTTGCCCAAACACCATCTGCACTGCACTGTGCTTCCCTTGTACACCAGTGAAATATACCTTTCCCACCAACTTTCTAATTTTTGAGGGGGTTGGAAAATTTGTTTCAGCCCATCCTTTTGTTGGTTGTCCTGCTCCAGAATTAACTTTGAGGCATTATTTCATATTTGTTTGGAGGTGAATTTGAAAGGATTCAGGTCAGTTCCCGTCTTATTCCACCATCTTGGCTCTGCCCCCTATCATTGGTATTTTATTTGTTTATTCATTTTTCTAGCTTTCCTAAATTGTAACTTTGAGATCAGGGTCAGGCTATTACAACATCTGAAAGGAATGGAAAGGTCTCTGTTAATCCTAATGTACATTATCTCCTGGTCTTAGTAATAAGTGCTGTGCCCTTCAAGGACCTCAGGAACGATTCAGCACTCTGTGTCTATGGGCCTATGTGAAGTAGTTTGATTCAGAGCTCTGACTTTTGCCCTCCTAGTCTGAATTCCAAAGGCTCCACACCTCTGGTTCAAGGTAAGAGTGACAGCTAGCTGCAGAATCCTGGGCTTCTTAGTTAGACTTTGGGTTGGGCTCCCATCTTCCTGCCCTTGTCACATGCCTTTAAGGTCTAGACTTCCTTAACTAACCTAAGTAATCAGGAAAGCTTCTGTAAACTCTATACTCAGGTTAAATGTTTTTCTGAAGGTAGCTGGTGGCACAGTAGAGAGACAGCTGGGACTAAAGTTAGGAAGATCTGAGTTCAATCTAGCCTCAAACCTTTAAAAGCTGTGTGATCCTATGCTCAAGCCACTTAATGTTTGCCTCAACTGTAAAATAAGGATGAGATAAGTACCCATTTTGCAGAATTGTTGTGAAGATCAAATTAAGATAGCATTCATTAAAAAAAGCGTTTAGCACATGGGCAGCACATAGGTAAGCGCTATTTAAATACGTATTCCTTAATCCTTCCCACATACTCCCCCAAGATCTGCAAGCTTTTGGTTGTCTTTTTGTGTGTATGTGGGCTGGTGTTTCTCCTTGGACTTTTTGATCATTCTATTATCTAGTTATATTTTCTTTTCTTTTTGCAAGAAACAAAGACTTATTTTCTTTCCCCTCAACTAGCTCCCGACTCTCTCCCTCAAATTAAAGCAAAACAAAAATATACAAAAACCTTGATTTGTATATTTTATATAAAAATGTATATTTATATAAAAAATCTAAATGTCTGTGATCAAGCAAAACAAATTCTGAACTGGCAATGTTCAAGAATATGCATTACTCTGCATCATGTATACATCATCTGTCTATCAGGAGATAGGCAAAATATTTCATTATTGGTCCTGTGAGATAATAATTCATCCCTGCATTGATCAGAATTCTAAGGTCTTTCAAACTTGTTTGCCTTTACTATTTTATTCTGGTTTTGAAAATGATGTTATTTTTTTCATCCTTGTTGGAGTAATTGTGGAAGAGTTGGCCTCTTCTGCTTCCACTTAATCTGCTAAAATGAGAAGAATTATACATTTCAATCCTGAGCATTGGTATTTTGCATTAGTTAGTTACCCATTAAAAATGTTTTTTTCATAATAGTCATCTGAAATGGTCAATGGCAGCTATTTATATTTTTTCTAATAAAATGTCAATTGGAAAATAATAATGGTAATGGAATACAGCACATGAAATACTTTAATTTTGTTATAAATACACATAAAATGTTTTAAGTTACCTTTCTTTTTCAAGTTCTTCTAAATATCCAGTGCTTTCTCTGCTTCCATTCACAAAACCTCTTCTTGAAAATGACCCCATGGGTACAGGACTACACTCTCCTGAACGACTTGATACAGATCCTTCTCTACTTCCATAGGAACGAATCGACATCTTTGGCCGAAGCTTCACTCCAGGGAAATTACTGCTGTCTAAGTTGAGTTCTGAAGCAAAAAAAGACAATCTTTACATAACACTTACTTTAAATTATCCAAAATAACATAGAAGTCAATTTGATTTTAAAGTGAAATATTAAGTAAATGCCATGACCCTACTTAAAATTTACTTTAAAAAATTGTAACACCTTTGGAATATTTTTGGATAATAATTTTTTTGCATATAGTGAAAGCTGAAACATTTAAGGACCTGAACAGAGCTTTAGAAAAACTGGAGGGGGAGCTAGGTGGCACAATAAATAGAGCACCAGCCCTGGAGTCAGGAGGACCTAAGTTCAAATCCAACCCCAGACCCCTGACACGTACTAGCTGTGTGACCTTGGGCAAGTCACTTAACCCTAAATGCCTTGCCTTTTACCCCTCCCCCCCAAAAAAATAAAAAGTAGAAGTGGGGAGCTATAAACCCTAGGGGCATTGTGGGTAAGTCAGAAGTCCAAAATGACTCCCCCTCCCACCCCGGTGTGAAAAGGAGATTTAGCAAAAAAAAAAAGAAAAGAAAAACTAGAGATGACAGATCTGTAAAGACTATTAAACAGGAACAGAAAGGAACTACTCAGCTTTACATGGCAGCTTTACAAAAACTGACCATGTTATGGGTCATAAAGACCTCATCAGAAAATGCAAGAAAAAATTATATTCAGTAAAAGGATCTTTAAGAAAAAACTAAAAAGTAATTAAAGACTGAATAACATAATTCTAAAGAACTGGTGGGTCAAATAGCAAATTATAAAACAACAAAAAAACTCAACAAAGAAAATTACAATAATGAGACAAAATGCAAAAATTTAATGGGAGAAAACTAAAGCCATCCTGGAAGGAAAATGTATAGTCTAAATTCTTTTCATGAACAAAGGAAAGAACAAACCAATGAATTGTGCATGCAAATAAAAAATAGTGTATACAAATAAAAATATTTGAACAATACTTGAATAATGTCCAATTTAAATTACAAAGTAAAAAGTCTAAAAATTAAAGAAGAGATCCATAAAATTGAAAGCAAAAAAAAAATCATTGCCTTAATAAATAAAAATTGGAGTTGTTTTGGGGGAAGAATAAAACTAATAAAATAAACAGACAGCCTGAAGAATAAAACTAATAAAATAAACAGACAGCCTCATTAAAAATAAAATGTAACAATATCAGAAATATTAAAACAGAGAATTCACAATCATTGAAAAGTGAATAAAGGCAATGCCAAGGATTGATTTTACCCAAATACGCTAACAAAACTAATAATTTGGAGAAAACTGGTGAACATTTACAAAAACATAAAATATATAGATTAATAAAAGATAATAAATAATAAAAGAAGAAATAGACTACTGAAATAGCCCAGTGAAATTGAACAAGTCATAAATGAACTCACAAAGCAAAAACTAAAAGACCAGATGAATCTACAAGTTAGTTTTATCAAACACTCAAAGAACAATTAATCATAATGCTATTTAATCTACATAAACTATTTTCAATATAAAAAGGGGCATCAAAAGCAGAACAAACTACAAACCCATATACCTAATGAACACTGATAGAAAAATTTTTAAATAAAGCATTCTATATATATATATTTTAAAATATTATATTCTATGACCAACTTAGGTTTATACTAAGAATACTAGGTTCAACTTAAAGAAAACAGTAAATATAATGAGCTATGTTAATAACAAAGAAAAAATATGACCATATTGTAACTGAAAAAGCTTGAAGAAAAACTGGAAGAAAATCCAACATGAATTTCTATTAAAAAAAAAAACCCAACACCCTAGATTTTACAGTACTGAATGGGATGTCTCTTTAATATAGTAATATCTAAATTCAAGAGCAAACATTACCTGTATGAAAAAAGTTAAGGGCCTTTGCAAATAAAAGCAAGGATAAAGCAAAAATGTTCATTATTATTACTACTACTATTTAACTTAGTCCTAACAATGATAGTTGATGAGGAAAATAAGACAAGGAAAAAAAATATGGGAATAAGAATAGGCAAAGAGAAAACAAAATTCTTTCTTATTGAAGATGATATGGATAACTCATACTCAAACAATCCTTTGTTGTTGTTTAGTCATTTTCAGTCATGTCCAACTCTTCATGATCCCTTTTTGGGGGGTTTCTTGGAAGAGATACTGGAATGGTTTTCCATTTCCTTCTTCAGTTCATTTCACAGATGAAGAAAGTGAGGCAAACAGGATTAAGTGATTTGTCCAAAGCTACTAAGTGTCTGAGGTCAGGTTTGAACTTAGGAAGTTTTCCTGACTCCAGGCTCACCTTCTGTGGCCTGTGGCCATCCACTGTGCCCCTAGCTGCCCTAAACAATTCTAGAGAGTCAAATAAAAATGAATTGAAAAAGTAACTTCTGCAGAGTTGTTGGATGTAAAATAAATACATATAAATCATCAGCATTCATGAATACTACCAAAAATACAGCATAGGAAGTGCAAGACAGAATAAATTTTATAACAAATAGCTACAGAAATTATATAATACTCAGGAATGTATTTAACTAAGATTCACCCAGGAACTAAATGAATCCAAGGATAAAACTCTTTTACAGAAATATAGACTTTGGAGAAACATTAATTACTCACGATTTGGTTAAGGCAAAATAATGAAAATAACAATATGACATATCATTAACTTAGTGGTTTATCAATCAAACTAGCAAAATATCAACATATAGAGATAGAAAAATAATAATTAAATTCATGTGAAGGAGCAAAAGGTCAAGAACCTAAAAAACAATAATGCAAACAAGTGGAAAGGAAGTCTATCGATAGTACTAGGTTGTACACTAACTAAAAAGCAATAATCAATAATATAATTTGGTACTGGATAAGAAACAGAGCAGTTGATGAACGGAATAGATTAGGTACAAAATATAACAAAGCAAATGAGCACAGTAACCCAGTGTTTGATAAACCCAAAGATCCCTGCTATTAGGGTAAGAACTCACTATCTGACAAAAACTACCAAGAAAATATTTAAGTGGTCTGGCAGAAACTAGGTATAGACTAACATCTCACATCACATACCATGATAAACATGAAATGGGAGCACAAAAGTTAATATAACAAGCAAATTAAAGGAGCATGCGGAAAAAAACTACCTGTCAGATCTATGGATAAAGAAAAGTTAATGACCACACAAGAGAGAGGGAGGTTAATGAGAGATAAAGTGAATGATTTTTATTTCTGAAAAGATTAAATTTTTAAAAAATTATTATTTTCATTTCCAAATTCTCTCCCTCCTCCCAGACAAGAAATGATACCTATTAATACATGTGAAATAATTCAAAACATTTCTGCATTATTCATATTAATGTACAGTTTTTATTACATAAATTAAAAAGGCTTTGTGCAAACAAAACCAATGCAGCAAAAATTAGAAGAAAAGCAGGAAAACTGAAGTTTTTTTTTTTAACAACTAGTTTCTCTGATAAAAGTTTCATTTCTCAAATATATATAGGGAACAGAGGCAAATTTATAAAAATAAGAAAAAGGCTTTTCCCCAACTGACAAATGGTCAAAGGATAGGAACAACTAGCTTTCAGAGCAAGAAATCCAAGCTATCAATGGCTATTATGAAAAAATGTTCTAAAGCACTAATAACTAGAGAAATGCAAATCAGAACAACTCTGAAATACCACCTTACAATCATCAGATTGAATAAGACGAGAGAAAATTAAAATGACAAATGCTGGAGGGATTTAGGAAAACAGTGATACCAATACACTGTTGGTGGAATTGTGAACTAGTCCACCCATTCTGCAGAACAATTTAAAACTATACTAAAAAAAAAAAAAACAACTATACTCAATGGGCTATAAAACTGTACTTATCCTTGCACCCAGTAATACTCCTACCAGGGCTATAGGCTAAAGAGATCAAAGAAAAAGGAAAAAGGACTCAAATGTACAAAAATAGTTATGCCAACTCTTTTTCTGGTAGTAAAGAAGCAGAAACTGAGATGTCCATAATATTGAGAATGGCTTAATAAGTTAAGGTATATGAATGTGATGGAATACTACTGTGTTGAAAGAAATGATGGAAGGGGAACTGATTTCAGAAAAACCTGGGAAGACATGAATTGATACAAAGTGAAGTGATCAAAACAAGGAAAACAATAGACATAGTAACAGCAATAGTATAAAGATAATCAGCCATGAGCAGCTTGGTAACTCCATCAAGACAAAGATCCACCACAATTCCAAAGGACTCCTGATGAAATCTTCTAACTATGTCCATATAGAGAACTGATGGACTCAGAGTACAAATAATACTTAAATTTATTTAAATTCTAAAATATACTTGACAAAGTATATTACAAAGTATAACTAATTTTTTTGGCTTTTGGAGTGAGGAACATGGTTAATGAATATGGAAATATGTTTGGCATGATTTCATATATATAACTGGCATTGTATTTCTTGCCTTCTCAAAGGGGGGGGAGGCAGAGAGAATTTGGAACCGAAAATAAAAATAAAATAAAAATTTTGTACAGGTTAAAAAATAGAAGATCTGACTTCAAATCTGACCTCAGGAACTTATTAGCTGCATAACCCTAAGCAAATCACTAAATTTCTGCTTGCCTCAGTTTCCTCAACTGCAAAATGAAAATAACAGCACCTACTTCCCAGAATTATTGTGAGGCTTAAATGATGGATTTGTAAAGCATTGCCTGGTACTATACAAATGTTTATTTACTTCCTTACCCTTTCCAACTTACAGTCAGTGAAGACTCACAAAAACTGCTACGAAAACTGGAAAGTAATTTGGCAGAAATTTAAAATAGACCAACATCTCAACATCACATATCAAGATAAACTTCAAATTGATAGATGACTTCGACATAAAGGGTGATATCGGAAACAAATTAGAGGAGCAAGGATTACCTTTTGGATCTACGGGAAGGAGAAGAGTTTATTACGAAATAGGTAATAAATAGATGAAACGGACAATTTTCATTATGTAAAATTGAAAATCATTTGCACAATTAGAAAGGAAACAAGTAACTGGGAAAAAAAATCTTTGCAACAAAATTCTATAATCAATGTCTGCGGCCTTCTCACCCTGGAATATTCCTCTATCAGTCTGACCCCCTTCTCTCACTGAAATTTTTTTTCTGGTGCTTCCATTTTGGAAATGGTCCCAGGCTTGTTAATCTTCATTCCTCTCCAGAAGTATTCTTATAATTCTAGACACTTTGGTGATGCAGTCATGAGTCAGTTGTCTTCTTACAGGAGGATTTCCCTCAGCGCATGTGGCCTTCTCAACCTTGAACATCCCTTTGCTTTGCTGGCTATGATTCATTCTTTTCCCTATTGTACCTCTGACTACATGGACTTAGCCACCAGGACTTCAGGATGGCACCTTCCCTTTCCTGATCCATTCTTAAACTTCCTTTTTAAAGGTTCTTTTCTCATTTGAATTTGAGCTGCTTGAGAGCACAGATTGTCTTTATTTTTGCTTGTTTTTGTATGTCCAGTGCTTCAGCACAGGATCTGGCACAAAGTACTTAATAAATATTTGTTGCTTTGCCTTATAACAATCTTATTACTAAGGTATAGAAGGAAGTGATTCAAATATATGACTTAATTCCCAGACAAATGGTCAAAGGATATAGCAGACAGTTTTCAAAGGAAAAAGAATGATCAATAACCATATAAAAATGACGCAAATTACTAATAATTATAGAAATCTAAATTTTAAATTAATCTTGAGGTTCCACCTCAAACCCATCTTGAAGATGACAAAAGAGAAAAATGACACATTCTGGAGGGCTAGAGGGAAAAAAAGCACACTGTTGCACTGGGAGTGGGGCTATGAATTGGTCCAGCAATCTTTTTTTTTAAATTAAATTTTATGTTTATTTTTAGTTTACATCATTAATTTCCACAAGATAGTGAGTTACAAATTTTCTCCCTGTCTTTCCCCTACCCAAAACAGCAATCATACTGTATACCTACTCCCCCCAATCTGCTCTCTCCTATATACTCTCCCAGTCCCTCTTGGACTTTTCAGTAGGGCAAGATGGATCTCTATACCCCAGTGCCTGTATATTTTATTTCACAGTTACATGTAAAAAAAATAATAATAACATATTTTTTAAACATTTGATTTCAAAACTTTGAGTTCCAGATTCTTTCCCTTCCTCCCTCATCACCCACCCTTACTGGGAAGATAAGCAATTCAATACAGGTTGTACATGTGTAGATACACAAAACATTTCCACAGTGGATATACTGTGAAAAGACTAACTATATTTCCCTCCATCCTATCACATGCCCCACTTGTTCTATTTTCTCCTTAGACCCTATCCCTTTTCAAAAGTGTGTGCTTCCAACTTCCTTCTCCCCCAAACTCCCCTCCCCTCCATCATCCCCCCTCTTATACCCTTCCCTCTATTCCTATCCCTATTCCCCCCTCTAGGGCGAGATACCCTACTTAGTGTATATATCACTCCCTCCCAAGCCAAATTCAATGAGAGTAAGGTTGACTCATTTCGGGAAAGCAATCTTGAACTATGGCCAGAAAGTCAGTAACCTGTATACCCTCTGACCCAGATATATCACTACTAGTTCTATAGCCCAAAGAAATTGGAGAAAATATGGTAACAAAATTAGAAACTATTAGGGAATGACTAAACGATGTCATATATGAATGTAATGGAATATTACTGTGCCAAAAGAAATGGACAGTTTCAGAGAAAATTGGGAAGACTTCTACAAACTGAAGCAAAGCAAGCAAAGGTAAGAGAATACGTTATACAATGTATAAATATATTGTATTTATACACTGTAGAAAAAAGTAACTTTGAAAAACTTTAGAACTTGGATAAATGTAAAGATAAATTATGAGTCACAAATAATGAAATTGAAATATGACACACACTTCTTGCCAGAGAAGTGAAGAAGTTAAAATCCTAAGATACCCACATTTTTTTTGGACAAGATTAAGGTGAGAATTTATTTCACTAGATTCCTTATGATTTCTTTTCCCTGTTTACCTTCTCCCATGCTTCTCTTGCTTCTTGTATCTGAATGTCAAATTTTTTATTCAACTCTGGTTTTTTCATCAAGAATGCTTGAAAGTCCTCTATTCCAGTGAATGACCATATTTCCCCTGAAACGTGATACTCAGTTTTGCTGGGTAGGTGATTCTTGGTTTTAATCCCAGCTCCTCTGACCTGTGGAATATCATATTCAAGGCCCTTCAATCCCTCAGTGTAGAAGCTGCCAGATCCTGTGTTATCCTGACTGTGTTTCTACAATATTCAAACTGTTTCTTCCTGGCTGCTTGTAATATTTTCTCCTTTATCTGGAAACTCTGGAACCTGGCTATAATATTGCTAGGAGTTTTCTTCTTGGGATCTTTTTCAGGAGATGACTGGTGGATTCTTTCAACCTCTATTTTGCCCTCTGGTTCTAAAACATCAGGGTGATTTTCCTTGAGAATTTCTTGAAGGATGATTTCTAGGTTCTTTGTTTGATCATGGCTTTTAGTAGTCCAATAATTTTTAAATTGTCTCTCCTGGATCTATTTTCCACGTCAGTGGTTTTTCCAATGAGATATTTCACACTGCCTTCTATTTTTTCATTTGTTTGGATCTGTTTAATAGTATCTTGATTTCTCATAAAGTCATTAACTTCCATTTGCTCCAATGTAATTCTGAAGGAATGATTCTCTCCAGTAAGCCTTTGAAATTCTTTTTCCATCTGGCAAATTTGCCTTTTTAAGGCATTCTTCTCCTCATTGCCTTTTTGAGCCTCTTTTGCCATTTGAGTTAATCTATTTTTAAGGTGTTATTTTCTTCAGTCAGTTTGTTGACTCTCATTTCATAATTTTCTTCCATCATTCTCATTTCTCTTCCCAATTTTTCTTCCATTTCTCTTATTTGGTTTTCAAAGTCATTCTTAAGTTCCTCTATAACCTGTAACCAGCACATATTTTTCTTTAAGTTTTTGGTGCAGGAGTTCTGACTTTGTTGTTTTCCTCCTGTTCCATGCTTTGATCCTTTTTGTCCCCAAAATAGGAGTCTAATGTCAGACTGTTCTGCTTGCTTTGCTTGCTCATGTTGCCACTCAATTACTTGACTTTTGAGCTTTTTGCCACAGTAGAACTCTGCTACCAGAAAGGGGAGCTTTGTCCCAATGGCTGGGGTTTTCTCAGCTGCTGGATCTATTAGTTGGCTGCCTCTCTGAAGCTTCCACATGCTCTGGCAAACTGGTCACGCACCCCAGGACATCTACCCTCGACAATGATCCAGATCCAAGCAGTTTAGTTAAAGCAAGAGCAATCACCCCTCAGACTGGTTGCTCGGTCCCCCTACAATCTGCAGGCCAGGAGCTCTGAAGCATCCACAAGGCAGTGGCTGCATGGCAATGAAGCCTCAGCTGCTGCTCCCCTTGGGGGCAAAGGATGGACCATACCCCCAAACTCCCTTTTCCTGCAAAGTCTACACTGACCTCTCACTTTGTCTTTGGTATCTATGGGTTGATAAGTCTGGAAACCTCCACAGCTGCTGTTGATCTGAAGTCCCTCCAGCAGGGGGCTAGTTGTGGCTGCCCTGAGGCTAAAACCTCTGGCTCACGCCGGGCTGGGGTTGGCTCCTAGAGCACTGTGCTGGCCCCTTCCTGCCAGACTGTCTTCAGCGGGAGGTTAGCTTCTCTCTGTCAGTTTGTGGGTTCTGTAGCCCCAAAGTTTGTTTATTGTCATTTTTTACATGAATTGGAGGAAGTAGAAGAGGGAGCCTTGTGGAAGTCCTGTTTCTACTCCGCCATCTTGGCTCCACCCCTCTTTCCTATACTCTTTTCCCAGGTCAGGTTAATGGCCTGGGAAAGAACTGAGGAGATGAAAAATTAGAGGGCCATGGTGAGGATGGAAAAGAGAGGTTGAAAGGTAAAGGGAGAGGTTACATGAAAACAGGTTATGATTGGAAAAAGGGATTTCAGAGTTAATAAACATAGAAGTGCTGTATTTGTGGGTGATGGCAAGTTTTGGGGTATGGCCTTATATATGTAACTGGGGTAGAGTGGTGGAATAGGTCATGTGAAACAAGTTGAGGAACTGTGAAGTTAAGGGTCTGAGGAAGTATCAACATTTATGCTAAAGTCCACTAGTATGAGGGCAAGAACTGGAGGGGAGAAAGACTGTGACAGCCAGGCAATGAACTCATTAAGGAAAAGAAGGGAGTGTACTGAAAATCAGTAGACAACAGCTACCAGAATTTTGATTAGGTGTTACAGATATGGAGTGAAAAACCTTGAAAGAGGAAAGGTTACTGAGTGATGGCTGTAGAGGGAAAGCCTGGAAATGGCAACACAGAGTAAGAAGTATGACAACTCCCCCATGTTGACCAGTGAATTGAGGGGAATAAATCAAAGCACTGGAAAGGGAAGCCAGAGAGGCGGTGCCATCAAGAGGGAATCAGGGGGCGGCTAAGTGGTGCAGTAAGAGTGCTGGTCCAGAGTCGGGAGGACCGGGATCAGTTCCGGCCTCAGATACTTAACACCCACACATACAAAAAAAGGAAAACTGGCATGTAACCTTGGGCAAGTTACTTAACCCCAATTGCTTTACAAAAAAAAAAAGAGGAAATCAGGTTTCAGGGAGAAGTCACAAGTCAGAAGATGGAAGGGAAAATATTTTGGATAAAACTAAGTTTGTTACCTATTGAGCAAGCATTCTAGAAGCACAGTAGCATGGGGGGGGGGGCAGGGGATTTAGAGAGAGACAATGGGGAATTTCGGGTGAGAGGGATAGGAATCAGAATCACAGGGTTGGGGGAAGGTATGGCCAGGTAGTAGTTTGTAAATCACTGAAAAATGAGAACTACAAAAATAAACACAAAGAACACAAAGGAATAAAAAGGAGGAATACAAAGAAATCTAGAAAGACTTAGGAAATAATGCAAAGTGAAAAAACAGAATAAGAAGAATGGTGTACACACACTACAACCAAAAAAAAGGAAAAGTGAAGAAAAATGAAATGACAAAGAATCTTGAAGAGGACTTTGAGAGTGACTAAAATTATTATGATACTCTGAATTGAAATTAATTTAAGTTAAAATAATTATTAAGCAAGGACAACTGGTGATATCAATGTTCAGGACTTCTGAAATTATGTAAAAGACTTCTACTTACTGGGATCTGAGTCATTTAAACTCAAGTTTCCTTCTTTTCATCTTAAAAAAGCATCTCATTTAATGGATAAAATTTTTAAAAATTAAAAACGATCAAATATTACTTAGCAATTCCAATGTAATCATTATTTTTTATTTTGTTTCTCCTGCTCTACTCAGCTGTGAATGAACAGTATAAGCTTATGAGACCAGTACAATAACATGTGTGCTTGCTGTGAGTCTTGTTATCTGTTTTCTCCCTTGGTGACAAAAAACACTTTCTCATAGCACCTAACCAGGATATGTGAATGTGAATGTGGATTGGTGTAATTCCATTCTTGGGTGGCAGTGGGCTCTGCTCATACTGGATAAGTACTGATCTTCCTGAAGGAAGGACAGCAAAACAGAACCTGATCAAAGGGTCTAATCTTCTCTAGGCAAGACAGACCATAACTATTCCCTAGCCCTGTCACCTCGCAATTATCTGTTTTCTCTGCTTTTATTTAGCTGAAACTTCTTTTGACAGAAATTACATGAATATACTTACTGGGTTATTCCATCTAACCTCAAAGGGATCATTTCTTCACCTCTACAATCCATTTTTTCAGGTTTGTTTTTTTTTTTTTTACTTATTATGCTTCTCATGGAAGTCTGCTATAAACCTTTTTTATCCTCCTCAAGATCTCTACCTTGTCCTTTTCCCCCTTCTTACTCCTAGGCTTATCCCAAACTTCTTTTTTTCATTAAAAAAAAAAATCTCTGCATCTCTCTTTCTTCATAAACTTCCTTACTTCCTTTTTCTGAGGAAGAAGCATTTCTCTCCTTGCCATGGAAAGATGGGACCATGCTAGTATCTTAAGAGACACTGCTTGTTCCATTAATTCTTTCTCTCAGATCATTTCTTTTTTTGCCTACAAAGGTATTTAAGACTTTCCTATCCTATAAAAACTTCTTTATAGCTTACACTACTCTCCAATTCTCTACTCATTTGTTTTTCAAACCATTATGACACGATTTTTTTTATTTATATGAAATTGGTCTCTCAGAGTTCATAATGGTCTCCTAATAATCAATGGCTTTTTCTCAGTCTTTATCTTCTTCAAGACAGATGACCATTCCAACCTCGAAATTCTCCTCCCCAAATTTTGTGTAAAATTTACAGATTCTTCTCCTACTTCTCTTGATCAATTCTTCAGGTTTTTTGGTTGTTGTTTTTTTTTTTTTGATGACTTTTCCTGCTTAGTAAGGTTTATTTTGATCTTAGACTTAGCTCTTTTTTTCTTTTCAGTGATATTTATCAACCCCCACAGTTTCTATTGTTTTTTCTATACAGATAACTCTCAAAATCATTATTTCTAGCCTCACCCTATCCCCTGAGTTCTAGATCCATATTTTCTAATTACCTGCTGGATATCTCCACATGAATATGCTGTTGGAACACTAAATATAACATGCCTAGAGACAAATTCATCTTTATAGTTTCCCCCCTCCCAATTAAAAACACTCCCTGCCCCCCCCCCCACATATTCTCTATTTTTAGTTCTAGCACCACAATCCTTGATTATTTTCCCTCCTGGTCTCCACTCCACATTCAATCAATTACCATGCCCTATTAATTGTACTTCAGTAATAACTCACAATCTCTTCACTTTTTAGCCTAAGCCCTCATTATCTCTGATCTAAGCTACAGAAATAGCCTACTACTGAGCTCTCCTTGCAATGCATTTCAAAACACATTTATCAAGGATCAACCATGTGAAAGGTACTCTAGTTCTATTTCATTAAGGCTACCAAAGAAGGGAGTCTGGTTATGTTGTTTAAACAAAACCAAGTATGTGAAAACTTGACACCTCAAAAGATGACAAACTAGGGGACCATTTGAAATATTTAAGTCTCTTTCTTTCTTAAATTTTACTGACATCTTCTTAAGGTCATAATCATTTCTTCATAGATGTCCCTCCCACCAAATGTAATGCTCCTTTATAATTCAAGAAAAATTTAAAAACCAAAGGTCATGACAATCACCTCTGACAACATATGCAATCTAAACCTGTAATCTACTTTTGTTTTTTTTAAACTAAGAGGAAAAAAGTCACTAACTCTTAAGAACCAAGATCAATCAGCTTGAGGCAGGCTGGGTAGCACAGAGGAGACAGCACAGGAAAACCCAAATTCAAATCCAGCCTCTGACAGAAACCTGTGTAAATCTGGGCAAGCTGATTAACCTCTGTTTGCCTCAATTTATTCAACTGTCAAATGGGGCTCAGCACCTACTTCAAAGGATTGTTGAGAGGACCAAATGAGATAAGTGCTTAGCACAACACCAAGCAGGCATCACATAAATGCTTATTTCTTTCCTGAACACCAAAAATTAATCTGAGTTGAACTGTTTTTTCGTTTTTATGGTCATGTATATTATCCTCTGGGTTCTGCTTTCTTCTCTTTATATCAGTTCATGCAAGCCACTTCACTGAATTCATAATTTTTTATGGAGCAATACCATAGTTTCAAATCATATTTTATTCAGCCAGTTCCCAAATGATGAGTATTAACTTTGTTTCTGTGTTGTGACTATTACAAATAAATGCTGCTACAAATATTATGGTACATAAGAGATATTTCTAGCTTTACCTTTCTTAAAGCATATACCCAGTAATGTGATTAATGAGTCAAAGGTAACGAAGGCATAGAGTCACGATGATTTATCTTCCAGAATTCAAATCTGGCCTCAGACACTTACTAGTTGTGTGACCCTGGGTAAGTCACTTAACCCTATTTGTCCCAGCTTCCTCATCTATAAAATGGAAGAAGAAAGAAATGGCAAACTACTCCAGAAAACCCTAAAGAGTTGGACATGCCTGAAAATGATTAAACAACAAAAACCTATTTTTGCCAAATTGTAATGAATTAGTAAGATACTAAATTTGTAAATTAATTTAGGTAGTAACTTCATTCTTATACTGGCACAGCCCACACATGTATAGTGAAAACTCAGTAGTTATTTGAGTTTACCTTAAAAAGACTTAAGAATGACAAAATAAATCTTTGTAATTTTATTTATATGAGTCCTGAGTGTTTCTTGGTTGGAAAATACTCCCAAATATTTTCTGCATCTTGTAATTATTTTGAAAGGAATCTCTCTATTGTCCCCTTCTGATTTCTTCTATCCTACTGATTTTCTGTTATTGATGTAAAGAAATATTGCTGCTTTTTAGTAGATTTTTTAAATTAAATTAGCAAAAGTTTAATTTTTCTTCCTCATATAGCCCCCCAAAATGAAAAAAGAAAAGGAAAACCCTAGTAACAAATATGAATTAGTCAAGGAAAAAAAATCCTATATTATACGTGTCCAAAGATTTTGTCTCAATCTGCACTTTAAATCCATTGAGCCAATAGTATGTTTTATCATGAGCCCTCTGGAATCACTGTTAGTCATTTTGGTGATAAGAGTTCTTAAGTCTTTCAAAGTTGTTTGTATTTAAAATGCTGCTTTGTAAAAATTATTCTTCTGTTCCTTTTAATTTCATTTTGTCTCAGTTCATATAAGTCTTTCAAGTTTCTCTGAAGCTAGCTCATACTGTATCATTTTTTTATCGTATAACAGGATTCCATTAAGTTCATATAAATTATTTGTTTAACTACTCTTCAACTGTTGGGTCCTCTGTTAGTTTTCTGTTATTTGCCACTACAAGTAGAGCCATCATAAGTAGTGTGTGAGAGTGTGCATGTGCATGCGTGCATGTATGTGTATGTGTTTTGGGATATAGGCCTAATAAAGCTTACCCAGTAATGTATACCCAGTTAAAAGGTACACAGATACACAAAGTTTAGTAACTTTGGGGGCAAAATTCCAAACTGCTTAAAGAATGGTTGGACCAATTCATAGCTCCAACAACAGTGTGTTAATATGCCTCTTTTCCCACAGGCTCTCCAATATTTATTTTATTGTTAATTTTACCAATCTGATGGGTTTGAGGTAGAAACTCAGAACTGCTTAATTTACATTTTTATAATTATTAGTGGGACATGTTTTCAAGTGGCTATCAATAGCTTGGATTTCTTATCCTGTTATTTTACTGAAGCCATTAATCATCTCAAGAGGCAGAAAGTATAGTGAAGGGAGATGGGTTTTTAATAAGGAAGTCCTGGTTTCAAATTCTATCTCTGACACAAACTGATTGTTTATGTCTCTCATTGGTCCAAATGTTTTCTGACAATCATAAGTTGCAGGACAGTTGCTAACTTCCACTTATAAAGGGAGTTTCTTACCTGGGAGATCCCTATGTTGATGAAAGCACAGGTAGAGTCTGAAAAAAATTTAATTTTTTTCAATTTTACTCTTCAACTAATTCACTGGAATTTTTATTAGGATACCTGAAGGATATGTTATACATAAGTTTTATGTGAGTTTTTAGAAATGTACAATACTTTTTAAGCCTACCTTTTAGACGCTCCAACAAATCAATTTGTCCAGACGAAGCCATTGCTTCATCTTCAATACTTCCTTGCAACTGTTTAAGTACTTCCTGTAAAAGAATCCCACATACAAACTTCACTAAATTTTGTATAACTTAAATGAATATAAATAATCTGTTTATATTCTTTCACTTATTTGGAGGTCAAATGCTTTTAGGTGAATAATAGCATTTCAGATTTTCTGCCAGTTAAAATCACCATCATCAAAATACTAAGAATGTACTATACAAAATTTAAAAGATAAGGTCTCCCAATAGAATTTTCTTACACACGGTAGACAATACTGACTTGAACTGAGAAACGAACACTTAGAAGTACTAGATGGACATATGACATATATTTAATAAATGATACATATTCTGTTAAAGAGTAAAAAGTTACATAATTATTGGATGCATACTGTCAGGAAAGAATCCCTGCCTCTTTTCATTAGGAAAGGCTTTGTACTGTACAATTAGCAGAATTCTTTCTTGATGGAAGAGGGTAGGAGATTAAGCAGAGGAATGGCTCTGTGTGAAAGCTGCAGGCTGGCAATCTGAAGAGTTTGAGACAAAATAAAGCAAGATACTCTCAAGTAGCTTTGTCGGAGCCCCTGAAGCAAAGGAAGAGAATTTTATTGATCTTCTGACAATTCAAAGCAGCTATGAGATTTCTGACATATTTTAAAATGGGACGAGGCAGGGAGAGGGAAAGACAAATATGTTTATTCACCTTCAGATAACAAAGTTTATAAACATTTTCAACAATACTATAAGGAAAGTAGTGTGGCATTATTATTCCCATTTTATAGATAAATAAACTAATCTTCCAAGAGGTTGACTAGTTAAGTATCATACTGATAATAAACATAAAGGCTGGAACTGAAACCCATACAACTGCAAAGTCCAGTACATATTCTCCTATATCATACTGCCTCAATATTAGTATTAAGGATGGCAGCTGAATGAATCAAATCATCTCATCCCACAAAGCAATAATTCTCAAACTATTCTACCCAATATTTTAAGCAAGTGAGGACTCTCAATCAATTGAAGATATCAGAATAAGTCCCAAAATCCTACAATCAATGTAGACATCTCTGAATGTCAGTGGAGGAAATGGGGCGAACACTGTTCAGGAAGTACACTTAAACTTGCTGCAGTAACTAACCAGATCATGCCCTGTAGGTCACTGATAAAACAGTGAACCAGTTACAGACTGAGATAAGTGAGTGGTGAATCAAGAGAGAACAGTTCTGACAAAAGCCCTTGAAAAGGAAATGCTTGGACAAAGGAAAATTGCTTTGGTTTCTACTTTAGCCTCTGCTACCTTCTTTCCTATCCCATCCCCAATCTGGGCTAGAGGAGATCCCTGGTGAACATCAGTGGAGCAGAGAATTTGGATTATTTTCCCACTGGAATCCTAACAATCTCCAGTACATCAATGGCTGGGGACTCAGGATTAAGTGAAGAGATGATATCTAAAAAAATAAAATACAACATTAAGCAGTAAGAAAAAGGATTTCACTGGGAGTAGAAAGAGGAGAAAAGTAGAATGGGGTAAATTATCATACATGAAGAGGTGTCAAGGATCTATATTACACTGGAAGGAAAGATAAGAAGGGGACAGTGGTCCTCACTTGAATCTTATTCTCATTACGACTGGCTCAAAGAGGAAATAACATATACAATCAGTGGGGTATAGAAATTTATCTTACCTTACAAAGAAGTAAGGGGGGAAGGGAGTGAAGAAAAGGTGGTGGTGGGATGGGAGGGAACTGGGAAAGGCAGTAGTCAGAGAAGCAAAACACTGATGAGGAGAGAAGGGGTGAAAAAAGAGAGAGAAGGAAAAATTGGAGAAAAAGAGGAGGGAGGAAAATAGAGTTAGTAAACATAACTATGACTGTGAATGGGATGAACTCACCAATAAAGGGGAAGAAGAATAGCAGAGTGGATTAAAAACCAAAATCCTGTAATATTTTGTTTACAAGAAATACACTTGGGTCAAAGAGACACACATGCAGAGTAAAGACAGGGGACTAGAGCAGCACCTATGGTTCAGCTGAAGTAAAAAAAGCAAAAACAACAACCAAAAAACCCCCACAAGAATAGCAATCACGATCTCAGACAAAGCAAAAGCAAAAATAGATCTAATTAAAAGAGATAAGGAAGGAAACGGCATCCTGCTAAAACTTACCACAGACAATGAAGTAATATCAATACTAAAAATATGGTATAAGTTAGGTATACCATTTGGTATGACATCCGAATTCTTAAAAGAAAAGATAAGCGAGTTACAGGAGGAAACAGAATAAAACTATACTTGTAAAGACCTCAACTTTCCCTTTCAGAACTAGATAAATCTAAACACACAAAAAAGAAGGTAAGGAAGGGAATAGAATTTGAGAACTTGAGAAAAATTGGACATGACAGACCTCTGGAGAAAACTGAAAGGAGGTAAGAAAGAATATCCCTTTTTCTCAGTGACACATAGCACGTACACAAAAACTGATCATTTATTAGGACAAAAAACCCTCAAAATCATATGTAGAATGGCAGAAATATTAAATGCATCCTTTTCAGATCATAATGCAATAAAGGGAAGTAGAAAGAGATTAAAAAATTAATGGAAAACTAATCTAATCCTGAAGGATAAAGTGGGTCAAAGAACAAATCATAAAATCAATAACTTCCTTAAAAAAGAATGACAAGAAATTGAACAAGACAGCAATGAACTCCCTAAGAAAAAATTCTCAGAGACAAATGAATTCACAAATAAATTCTACCAAAAATTGAAAGAACAAATAATTTCAATACTATATATGCTATTTGGAAAAATAGGCAAAGAAATTCTACCAAATTCCTTTTATGACACCAATATGTTGCTGATACATAAACCAGGAAGAGCCAAACAGAGAAACAAAATTATAGACTAATTTCCTTAATGAATATTGGGACAAAAATTATAACTAAAATGCTAGCAAAAAGATTACAAAAATATATCACCAGGATCATATGATATGACCAGGTGGGATTTATTCTAAGAATAGAGGCCTGGATCAATATTAGGGAAACTGGCCCATATATTAGGGAAACTATAGGTATGAATGATCACGTTAATAACAAAACCAACAAAAATCATATGATTATCTCAATAAATGCAGAAAAAGCTTTTGATAAAATACAGGACCCATTACTACCAAAAACACTAGAAAGTATAGGAATAAATGGAGCTTTCCTTAAAATAATAAGTAGCATGTATCTAAAATCATTAGTAAGTATTATCTGTAATGGGATGTCAGAAGCCTTCCCAATAAGATCAGGGGTAAAGCAAGGATGACCATTATCACCATTATTATTCAATATTTTACTAGAAATGTTAGTTATAGCAATAAGAAAAGGAAAAGAAATTTAAAGAATTCGAATCAGCAATGAGGAAACAAAACTATTATTCTTTGCAAATTATAAAATGGTATATACATAGGGAATTCTAGAGAAAAACTACTTGAAACAATTTAAAATTTTGTGAAAGATATAAAATAAACCCACAGAAATCATCAGCATTTCTATATAATACCAACAAAGCTAAGCAGGAAGACCCAGAAAAATAAATGCCATTTAAAATAATGGGAGACAATGTCAAATGCTTGGGAATCTACCTGTCAAACAACTCAAGAATTATAAGAATACAAACACTTTTCACACAAAGCCATATCTAAACAACTGGAAAAATATCAACTGCTCATAAGTAAGCAAAGTCAATATAATAAAAAAAATAGTGGGGCATGCAATACTTATAACCTTCAAGATATATTGATAGGGAAAGAATTTATAACCAAACCAAAAAAAATAGCATTACAAGATATAAAGTGGATCATTTTGATTACATTAAATTAAAAAGTTTTGCAGGAAAAAACCTGATGCAGCTTAAATAATCAGGTTGATATCATCTTTTAATTGATCCTATTTATAGTTAATTGATTTTTTTCCTGTAACTACCTAAGTCATAGTTCTTCATCTTTGAACTCAGTTGTGAAATTCGGCTGTCCTGTAATGAGTTAGGTTTAGAAATTCAGTCTTTCTGCTAATCACTGTTCTATTCTTGCCTCAAAGAAATCTGTAATCCTTAAGGGATGCAAATGGATATCTTTACCACTCATGATGTCCAACTCTTGACTGATCATAACAGGTTCCCCACCCAGGAGACCCTAGTCTTTGTTCTATACTCTGCAAATCTATAAAAGAAAGCTGTGGGCCTCCTGTAAAGTTCTTAGCTTTGCTGAGGAAGCTTTTTTGATAAATTTGTACTTTACTACTGAAATGATCATGCTTGGAACACACAAGTGCCTAAGTCTACCTTATTTTTAACAGTTTTGCAGGCATAGGGAACCTACAGCCTTGAGGCCACACATTGCCCTTTAGGTCCTCAAGTGTAGCCCTCTGACTGAATCCAAACTTCACAGAACAAATCCCTTTAATAAAAGGATTTGTTCTATAAAACCTGGACTCAGTCAAATGCCAAACCCAAGGATCTCGAAGGTTACATGTGGCCTAGAGGCCAAAGGTTCCCTACCCTTGCTTTACAAAGTCAGGATTAGAAGGAATGTAGGAAACTCCAGAAAATGAAGTTTACAACCAGTGTCTCTGGTAAATCCATATAACTCATGATCATCAGCAATACTGTCTTCCATTTACTTTACGTCCATTTGTTTGAATGTAATAAAACGCACGGATGCACCCTCAGAGTAAACACTGGCATTTAATAGACTATGTCATCGTTAAGAGACAGATAGGATATGAGAGTCATGAAAGCAATGTGTGGTACAGAGTGCTGTACTGATCATAGACTTATCCTCTTTAAGTCAAACATTTCTATTCAACAAAAGTGGCAGACCAAAGGCAAGATGACTATCAAATGACTTAAAGTCAGCAAATTAGACTGCTTCTCAGAGCATGAATAGTTAGTTGCTTACTTGGAGGGAAAGCTGAGTCAAGACATGGTTGGCAACAGTGGAGTAGAAAAGGAGTAGGCAGCTTTAGAAATTTTATGTATAGCACCACATTTACTCATCTGTGCTAGAAAGCTTACAAACATCAAGACTAGTTTGATGAAAATGATGGGGAAATTTAAAAGTTGGTAAATGAAAAAAATGAGAACTCCATAGGGTTTACCACAGGATAGTTTGACTATCTCTAAAAAGGCTGAATTTAACACTATCAAAATTAAAGTGCAAGTGAAGCTTAGGGAGATGCAGGATTCTTAGCCCAATAAGAAAGCAGATAAAATTCAGTTTTACACTGATAGCAACCATCCAAAGCATTTTTATGATGACCTGATGGCTATTTATGGCCAAAGATCTATGGTGCATCTCAACTAACTGATAGAGCCACACTGATTAGTGATGAGGACATGAAATTAGGGAGGAGGGCTGAACACTTCTGTAATGTTCCCAATAGATCATCATCAATCAATGTTGAATACCTCAGGTTGAAGTCAGTCCCTCTCTAGTCAAACTTCCAAATGAAGAAGACTCTTTGAATGTCATTAGGTTCCTCTTGTGTGGCAAAGTGCCTGGTGCTAATTCTATTCCTGCTGAGATTTATAAGACAGGTGGTCCACTGCTCATACAAGAACAAGAGGAAGTTATCCTCCAGGAGTTCAAGGAGGTTTCCAATGTCCAGCTCTATAAAGGAAAAGGAAACAGACTGTCCTATGACAAATGGGAAGGGGGTGGGGATCCTACAACTAGACACTGCTGTCAAGATTCTTAACAGAGTCTTCCTAAATAGGGTGATCCTTCACCTAGAAGATGGACATGTACTCAAGATCCAGTGTGGCTTCAGAAAGGCCCGAGGAATGGTTGACACAGTGGTTGCTGCCTGACAACTGTGGGAGAAATGCCAGGAGCAGAACAGAGGTCTATATACCACATCTGTCAATCTGTCAGCTAGTCATGAGGGCTTGTGGAAAATCATGGAAAAATTTCACTGCCTAATTCATCAATACTATCAGTTTCAAGACAGCACGCTTGCACAGGCTCTGGATAACAGATGAAGCTCTCATGCTTTCCCAGTCACCAACCCAGTGAAGCAGGGATATGTGCTTGCTCCAATGCGTTTTAGCATAAAGTTTTCTGCAATGTTGTCAGATAACTTCAATGAGGACAAAAATGGTTTCAAGGTCAGCTGCCACACTGATGGTACATTAACTTGAAAAGGCTACAAGCCAAGATTAAAGTAGAGAGCTGGTGTGTGACTTTTTGTTTACAGATGATGTGCACTCAATGCAGCCTCTGAGGCTGAGTATGTAGTGACTCTCTGCTGATTGTGCTAATTTTGGCCTAATAATTAACACTAAGAAAACAAAGGTTCTCCACCAGCCAGTAATGCACTATCCATACATGAAACCACTGGTTACATTCAATGGAGATTTTGAATGCTGTGAATAAGTTCACTTACCTTGGCAGTATACTTTCCAGGGATGTCACAGAGATGATGAGGTTGACACACATTTCCAGAGCTAGCTCAATATTTGGGAGGCTTCAAAGGAAGTGTGGGAGAAAAGAAGTATTAGGGTGCCTACCAAACTAAAGGCCTACAGAGCTCTTGCACTAACCTCATTGTTATACACCTGTGAAATCTGGACAGTACATCAGCCCCGTGCCAGGAAACTAATTTGTTTCTATTAAAACTGTCTTAGGAAGATTCTGAAGATGACTTAGCAAGATAAGGTACTGGACACTGAGGTCCTTTCTCAAGCTAAGCTGCCAAGCATTCAGACTCTATTGTAGAGGCTGCAATTCACATGGGCTGAGTTATTCGAATGCCAAAAGTATACTCGCCTACAAGACTCTTTTACAGAGAACTCACATAAGGCAAGGGCTGATGGAGGAGTGAAGAAGCAATACAAGGACATTTCCAAGATCTCTCTGAAGAACTATGGAATCAGTTGTGAGACATGAGAGACACTGGCACAGGGTACGGCTTTCCCACAACAAAGAAGGTGCTGTATTCTATGAGCAAAGCAGAATTGCAGCAGCTCAAAACAAATGTGAAATGTACAAATTCTGAAACATCCCCAAATGTTCATATGAATTACTTGTGCCCAACCTGTGGTAGTGCCTTCTGGGTTCACACTGGTCTCATCAGCCCCAACTGGACACACTGTACCCTGACCTCAACAGAGTAGTGTCATTTGTGAGCATGAAGGACAAAACCAACAATGATCAACTGTGAATGACATAGAATAACTAAGACAATTCCAAAGGACTCATGATGGAAAACGTTATCTACCTCCAGAGAAAGAATTAGTGGAGTCTGAATGCAAACTGAAGCATACTTTTTAAAAACTTTATTATTCTTGAGGTTTTGATCTGCATTTTCTTCTGCAACATGCTAATATGGAAATGTTTTGCATGATTACACATGTATAATTATATCAAATTGCTCTCCTTCTTAAGGAGAAAGGGGAGAAGACAGAGGGAGGGAGAGAATTTGGAACTCAAATTTTTTTTTTAAATGTTAAGATTTTTTGTTTACATGTAATTGAGAAAAAATAAAATAAAAATTAAAGGTAAAAAAAATGGCCGGCAGAATTATTTTAGAAAATCTGAGCAGAACCAAGAGTAAACTACATAGTAATTGCAATATTATATGATGATCAACTACTAATGACTTGGTTATTCTGATCAATATAATGATCCAAGACAATTCTGAAGGATTTATGATGAAAAAGGCTATCCACCTCCAGAGAAGTAACTGGAGTCTGAATGCATACTTTTTTAAACTTAATTTTTCTTGTTTTTTTTTTTTTGTCTGATTTCTTTTGCAACATGGCTAATATAGAAATGTTTTGTATGACTACATATGTATAATCTATAGCAAACTTCTTGCTTTCTCAAGGAGAAAAAGAGAGAAGGAGAAAATTTGGAACTCAAAATTAAAAAAAAATAATGTTAAAAATTGATTTTACACATAGTCGAAAATTTTTTTTAATAAATGTTTTAAAAAGAGTAAACAAGGTTGTCAAGGGAAACAATTTTAAGAGAGGACAAAAAAGATGACTGGGAAATAGAACTAAAATATGAAATTTTTTTTCACACTTGTACCTTAGCAAAGATATCAGCTAGCTCCAATCTTTTTGAAAATTTTTCCAACATCACAGTTACCATGTATTAATGATATTTATGCAGTGCATACCTATATATCCACCCAAAACTTCAATCAAGCAAAAAGACTGCAAAACCAGAATTTCAAGAACCAGAAGGGACCTTAAAGATCATGTAGTCCAAATATTTAATTTTCAAACTGAACAAACTGAGGTCCAGATCAAGACAATGATTCAAGATAATTCCATAAGACTCATGATGAAAAATATTATCCATCTCCAGGATAACTGATGAACTCTGAGTGTAGACTGAAGTATACTTTTTAAACTTTATTTTGTTTTATGTGTCTGTATATTTTCTTTTGCAACATAACCAACAGGGAAATATGTTTTGCATGACTTCACGTGTATAATCTATATATTGCTTGCCTTCTCAAGGGGTGGGGAAGGAGAAGAAAGAAGAGGATTTAGAACTCAAAAAATGTTTTAAATGAATGCAAAAAATCTTTTTACATGTAATTGGAAAATCTTTAATAAAAATACATACAAATATATGTATATACATGCATATACACATACACACGTGTGTGTGTGTGTGTGTTAAAAAAAATAAAAGATCAAATAGCTAGTAAATGGCAGACTCCAGACTTGAATACAGGTATTCTAGCTCCAAAACTAGTGGTATTTCCCTTATTATCATATTATTTTGACCCTACCTCTGCCTAGACTCTAATCTCATTAATGGTACCTTTAACATCATTTGAGTTAATGATGTTTTTGTTTCTGAAATCTTTTATCTCAACTGCCTTCTTCAGATAGTCACCATCACTCTATTCCCTCCCTGCCCCCAGTCCTTGCTCAGCACCCAGATCGAGTCCTCATTTCCTCTTTTCAATATGGTTACTTAACAGTATCTACAGTATCTACACAGAGAAAACTGAAAAAAAAAAAATGTGTCTAGACCCCTTCCTCGGAAAAACCAACCCTCACATAGGCTATTAATAAACACAATGCCAACTGTGGAAACAGAACACTAAGGCTTCTGTTGTATTATAAAAATTAAGAATTAGTATTGTAAGAGTGTCCTTGGTCTGGTATTCTTAACATTCCTGGGCTCTCTTGAGTCAGAGACTATTGTCAAAAGAGAGAACATATTTAATTCCACAAAGAATTTACAGTGATTAGCTAGATGAAGGGAATGTTACTTTAAGTCTAGAAAGAGGATGTGTCCCTCAGTTTATTATAGACCAAATCATGGTTTTTGGTTAGTTTTTTTTTTTAACCCTTTCATTTACCCTAGCCCAGACTGAAAAAGAGCTTAGCATTTATAAGAAGAAAAGACCATGTGCCAAGATTAACATTATAACTGTTCTATTTAGTACATCAAAAATCCTAACTGAACTATGTACTTTTGTTTTACCTTTGCTATGAAAATTTCTTCATATCCTATTCCAGTTACTATAAATGTGAGTCAAAAATTTTATAGGAGGGGATTCCTGATTAGCAGGAGTACTAGAGTATTCCTGTAGACATTTCTTTCCATAAAGAATATCTGCACATTAATAAAAATATGTCTCTGACAGATCTGGCTAAATAAAGGGTACAAAATGCTTTTCTTCAATGGTGGTGCCTCAGAATCCAACAACTGAGAGAAGTCAGCAAACTCTGGACTGCTCCTCTGGGGGAAAAAAAAACAACAAAGTTCTAGACCAACAACTAAAGGTAAGGGGACTTCTTGAAATCTCTAGGAGTTCTTTTCAGAATCCCATTACCCCATCTCACTAGCTCCCAATGGTTTTTGTTTTTGCTTTTTAAGTCAATTCCATCAAAAGTGCTAAGGAGTACTTGGATTACATGCATGCTTGTGTCCAGGACTGCCTGCAGCTACCTCCTGTGTTATAAGCCCTAAGCTAGGGGGTTCTTAACTTTTTTGTGCATCATTTTGGTGAAGTCTACAGACTCCTTTTTAGACTATATGTAAAAGTGTGTGTGTGTGTGTGTGTGTGTGTGTGTGTGTAAGCACATGTAAAATGCATAAGATTACAAAGGAAACCAATTATATTAAAATAGATGTCAAAATATTTTTAAAAACAAGTTCATAAAACAGAGGATACAAGGCCCTTAACCATTCTAGAAAAAGACTGTGTATTATGTGATAATTCAGTCATAACCTTGGGATGCTATGCCTCCATTTTCTGTTTGCTGGTGGCTCATTTTGTGTATGTAAATTTGTGGTACATTTTAAATATAAACTAGTCATGAGTTTTAATTCTTTAATAGTTTTAACTATTGTAAATGAATGAATGAATGAACGAAAGAAAGAGAGGCTAGGTAGCACAGTGAAGAGAGCACTAGCCCTGGAGTCAGGAGGACCTGAGTTCAAATCTGGCCTCAGATACTTAACACAAAAACTAGCTGTGTGACCATGGGCAAGTCATTTAACCCCAATTGCCCTCCAAAAAGCAAAAAATAAACAAATAAATAGTTTTAACTATCTAGACATTAACTGGAGATCAACAACAACAACAACAAAAAATGCAACACAGCAGCAGTAAGTGCAGCAGGAATAAGGCCAGTTTCCCTTTGGGTGGGGCTTAGAGCAGGATCAGTGAGGTCCAGACCCCACCACTTGCTCTGGGAACTTAATTAAATCATATACTACCACTCCTGTCAAGGAACACCAAAAACAGTCAAACAATCCTTCAGGAAGAACAATTACCTTCTCATTTCTCATTAGCTTCTATTACCTAATCTAGAAGATTCTGTTCTTTAAGGAGACCAGAACTCTGGGAATCCTTTCCTTCTCATACAGAATTGTGTTGCTGTAGTGCAAAAGCGATTGGTATACTACAAATTTTCTTCCAATTGATCAATACTGACATGCCTACCTCATTTGCCTGATAAATAATGCTGGTAAACCAATCAAAACAAAGACAGTAGCATATGTCATGAGTCCTTTTGTTAACATATTGGTTGATTTTTCAAGTTACTAAATACTATAATTACAAGTGTTATTATGGTATACATGGTGGAGTTGATCCTACTGTTGAAGTTGACTTGAAAGTAGTTACAAAGAAACTGATGGAGCCTCAGACACTTAACACTTACTAGCTGTGTGACTTTGGGCAAGTCACTTAACCCCAACTGCCCTCCAAAAAGCAAAAAAAAAAAAAAACCCAAAAAACTGATGAAAGTAACCAAATGCTGTTAAAATACCAATAAATGCTAAATAAATGAAGACTACTGGCAAAATAAAAATAAATACAATAAAAACTAAATGCCACCCACACAGTTACAGGATAACTATAGCAACCTTTGGTAGAAACTCACTCTTGGACTTAAAGATTAAGAGGGAAATTTTGTATTAGAGGAGACAGCAATGACTAGGTGGTAGGGAGATCAAAAAGGACATGCCAAAGAATTAACCAGTTTAGCCATTCATGAGGACAATTTCTTTAATACTGAAAGGAAAGAAACACAAATAACTCTTCTAAAAAAAAAAAAGAAAAGATAAATCTTGAATGTAAATAGAAAATACCAAAAAAAAAAAAAAGTGGTTGATCCACTGGAAGTTTTTTAGGAATTCAGGAGACAAAGAAATGCTTATATAAGCAGAAGTAAAAGTACTAAAGGAGAATGATAATAAGTCAGAAGAAACAAAGGAAGAGAAAGTAGTAATCAAGCAGGAAATCAAGATATAGGGAAAGGTCAAAGAGAAAAAGACGAAGCAGGAAGAGTGAAGGAAGTGCCATTTGTAATAGAGGTTTTTCAGGGCTATTTGGGAAAACACTGAATGACTCATGATCAGTTACTAATGGGAGGAGGGTTGCATATTTAATTCATCCCTAGAAGAACTTCTATAACTTTAAAACAGAACGATTGCCATAAGTCCTAGTGAAAAATCAATCTCATTTCTTTTGTTTGTTTGTTTATTCTTGTGTTTTTTTTTAATCTCATTTCTTTAAACATTATATCTTATACCTAAGGAAGTTAATTACTATAGTTTTAAATTCTTAAGAAGATTTACTGGAAAGATATGACCATTCATTTTATTTCTTCCAACTTCCAGAAATGTTCATTTGTTCACTGAAAGTTCTTTCATTTTCCTTATTTATTATGATATTAACTTTCCATATAACCTATTTCATATAATCTATAATCTAACTTTTAGTGCCAATTAAAGGGATGAGTCACAAATGATATATTCAAATGCCTGTATCCTATCTGCAACCTGTGCTTCCCTTCCATGTATTGGCTGTATTAGAGAATCTATCTCCAAAGTTCTATCTTTGGGGGAACTTACAATCTCAACAAGTTCTCCCAATTTTTACTATTTACTTTCAAAAAAAGAAAAAGAAAACTCTATACTCTAACATCAAAATTTTTCCATCTAAATTAATAATTACAGGAGTAAAACGGAAATAGTTCTTTTGTTCAAAACTGAGAACAGTAACACAGTATGCATTTATTCATTTTGCACCATTAAAAAAGTGAACAGAGTTAAAGATTTTGGAATCAACAGTTTTGTCAGGTATTGCTTTTAGAGGGCCATCATCAAGTTCCTTAGCAATGGTTGGGAAACTATACTAGAATTTATTCTTTCTCTGTCAACTAAGTTTCTATTTCTTGGAACCATAACTTCAGACACCTCAGCCTTTTTATCTTACATTGGAAAAACTGCCAGCATTCTTTCATCATTCCTTTTAGAAAGACCAACATGTAATGAGAAATCCATCTAGTTATAGGGTGCATGAAGTATTCTCAATGTTCCAGGTCTGCTGGAGTTTCTGCTAATTCAACTTCACCATTAAATATTTTCACCAACTGTTGCTAGAATCTCTCTCCACAAAATAAAAATATGAACAACTTCAAACATCTCCTGACACAGAATTCAGAAAGCTAAATGACAATATTTTCTTCCCATAGCCTCTACTATGTGGGACCAGAGTACCTGGACCAAAGATGTCCTGTACAAAAAAGTCATTCAGGCACAGCTAGGGTCAGATCAGGGACAAGTCAGGTATAAGAAAATCCCCATTGAGATCCTCAGCAAGAGTTCCATAACAATCCTTCATTTTTAAAATGTATTTTAAGGCTCTCTTTGAAGTACGAGTTGTATTCACCCTCCTGGCCTACTGAAATTTTGGATACTCTCTCTCAACCTCCATTTAAATGAGGAAAAAAATGAATACAAAAAACCCAACTAGAATGAAAGAGCATTCTTAATACCTTCATGTTAGATGCCTCAGTTTCCAGTTTTGTTAGATGATTGGAATTATCTTCTAGCTCTTGTCGAAGATTTGAGTTCTCCATCTTCAGTGCCTCAACTTGTTTTAACAACTGATCGTATGAAGCTGCAGCCATCCTTGGCTACCCTTGGACCTAAGAAATTAAAAATAATTTTGAATTTTTCTACCAAAAATTTCTTATTGAAAAGGAAGGGGGAAATCAACCTCTTCTCTGTCATTTATTTCCAAATAATACATAAAGGTTTTAGAACTAAAGTGTATATGCCCCAGATTCTTTTAATTAAGGCAGCAATAATAATCTTTTGATTAAATTTCTAGGAAAATTGTACAAAAAATGAATTCTTATTTTGAGGCAAACAGAATTTAGCTTTATTTTTTTTAATTATCAAAAATGAATTTTCCTAGGGGTGGCTAGGTGGCGCAGTGAGTGGAGCACCGGCCCTGGAGTCAGAAGGACCTGAGTTCGGAGCTGGCCTCCTACACTTAACCCACACAAACAAAAACCTAGCCGTGTAACCTTGGGCAAGTTACTTAACCCCAATTGCCCTAAAGGGGCGGCTAGGTGGCGCAGTGAGTAAGAGTGCTGGGATGACTCAAGATCAGATCCGGCCTCAGAAAATGAGCACCCACGCATAAATAATGACTAGCCGTGTAACCTTGAGCAAGTTACTTAACCCCAACTGCTTTAAAAAAAAAAAAGAATTTTCTTTCCCTATTATTCTCCCTCACCATTGAGGAAAGGAAAAAACCTTATAACAAATATGCAGAGTCAAGCAAAGTCAAGTCCTTCACTGGCCAATCCAAAAAAATATTTTCTTTTCCACCCTTTATCAATCATCTCTCTGCTGGAAGTCAGTAGCATGCTTCATTATCAATTCTCTGGAACTGTGCTTGATCATTACACTAATAACAGTCTTCAAGGCTTTTAAGGCTATTTAAAAATAATTTTTTAAAGTATGTGTGAGAGAGAGAGAGAGAGAGAGAGAGAGAGAGAGAGTGTGTGTGTGTGTGTGTGTGTGTGTGTGTGTGTGTGTGTGTGTGTGTGTACATATACACACTCTGTTTGTAAAGAATCTTCTCTACAAATTAGGATTTCTTCCTAGGTAACCTTGACACATTTTATATAACCTTGACTCATATACTGACACATTTTATCAGTCTGAATGACAACATACTAATAATCTGTTCTGTTCTGCAACTATGGAAAAATTTTATTCTCCCAAAAATGGAGTATGAATTATGTGAGTTTTAAAATCATATTTTCACATAGATATCTCAAAAAACACTAGAACGTTACTGTGATACTATTAATACAGTAATGCAATATAAGGTCCCTCACCTAAATTCATTATTGAAAATGGCAAAAGGTTTCATCAAAAAGCAATTCATACAATAGACTCTGAAGACAGCACTATATTGAGCCTTTTTTTTAAATACAAAAATGCAAACAAATACAAATTGGGATTTCACTAAAACAGAAGAAAATTATTCTATTATCATTCCATGAGATGTATGAGGCCTTGTGGAGTCCTAAAATGGAGATGCTTGAATACCATAAGATATTGTCAGGATAGGGGAACATTCTAAGAAGTAAAGATGTATAAAATGCTATTGATAGTTACTTCTAGGGATGAGTAAGGGTGGGGAAAGAAAAGGAAGGCAGTTTAAGGTTCCTTTCACCTCTTACAATTTATGCAATGCAACTCGAAGTACTGAAAGGTCTTTTATATCAAAAGATAGAAAAATCACACAACAAGCATGGGATCAAATACGTTTATTCTCTATCTAGTTAAATCACCAGCTCATTCTGTCCAAATAGAAACTTTATCCATATTAATTCTCTTACTGGTACAAATAAAGGCAAGGTTGGTATACTAACATAGAGAACTAACCTTGAAGGCGGGAAGATAGAGGTTCAAGTCTTACCTTTGAAGCATTATGGCTTTGTGACTGAGCAAGTAGCTTAATCTCTCAGTGCTCTGGGAACTCTCTAAGACAGGCCTGTGCAACCTGCAGGCAGCTTGCAACACTCCAAAGGATTTCCTCTACATACAAAGGCTTTTTTCTTCTACATTTTTCACCAACCACTGGAAATCCTTTGGCATGCCACAAGCAGGCAGAGGGCATAAGCTGCCCGTGGGACCCTAGGTTGTACAGGTCTGCTCCAAGACCTCACTTGGGTGTTCTCTACAGCACAGGTCCAGTCTTTATCCTTATCTCTACTGGTAGAAAGGGAAGGAACATCTACTGAGAATGAGCCAGTACTTAAGAAGTACTAAGAGATCCTGACACAAAAAAGTGTTTCATTAATGGAACAGACATGTAGGTATGTGTGTGGGGGGAGGAAGGGGGAAGGAATTATGAGATAATGAGTTTTAGTTTTAGATATATTAAGTTTAGGTTATTGTTGGGCCAACTAAATGGTTTAAGTCTGGATTAAAGCAGTTGGAAATGTGAGTCTAGGGTTTAAAAAAGTAAGTAGGGTTAGAGATAAAGTAGCTCTGAACTATAGGATAAGATTTTTTAAAAGATACAAAGTGGGGATGAGTGAATTGATTATATGTTATATAAGAGCTTAATGTAATTACTTTGACTGGGAATCTCTCCAAATAAACACTTCTAAATTTCAAAGTATGAAGATAATTTTGTCCAAAAAAGATATCTTACAGGATTATATAATAAAGAGATTTCTCACAGATCAAATTATGTTCAGTCAGCTTTAGTGTTAAATGAAAATAAAATTTAAAATAGATTTTGATTTTTTTGAAGACATAAACATGTCAAATAAGAGAGTTCAATATATTTTTAGAGTAGAATGCATTTCAATACTCTAGGGAAGACCAAGATAAGATCCTTATTTCCTATCCTGAAAGATCAAATCAGGCTTGGTATTCATATCATCAAATCCCTCTATCCCTGGGATTCTCTAAATGGAGGGTAGAGGACCTTCACTTAAGGAGGATACCCAGGCTAACCACCTCTTTAGAAGTAGTAAGAAAGTAGCTATACTATTTTCTTTTTCTTCTAATTTTTTATTAATTTTTTTGTTTATTTTTAGTTTACAGGATTCAATTTCTCTTCCCTCCCTCCCCCTACCCCTCACAACGGCATATAGTCCAGTATAGGATCTGCAAATACTTTCACATTAGACATTAGTCAGGTTACAAAGTACTAGAGGAAACGAAAAATGGTAAAGAGGAGCTAAAACCAAACAATGAAAAGAAAAAGATCAAGTAGTTTGCTTCCATCAGGGTTCAAACTCAGTTCTTTCTAGTTATTTCTCTGGATGTAGGCATCTCTTTCCTTCATGAGTTTTTGGGAATTGACTTATATCACTGCATTGCTGAGAAGAGTCCAGTCTGTCATAGTTGGTCATCACACATATGTTGTGTCTGTGATTGTATACAAATTTCTCCTGGCCCCACTCTTCTCACTCAGCATCAGTTTACATAAGCCTCTCCAGGTAAATATGAAGTCCATCTGCTCCTCATTTCTTATAGGACAATAGTATTCCATTACATGCATATACCACAACTTGTTTAGCCATTCTCTAATTGATGGGCACCCCTTTAATTTCCAATTCTTTGCAACCACGAAAAGAGCTGCTATAAATATTTTTGTACATATGGGTAGCTATACTATTTTCAGTCAATCAAATCAATCATTAAACATTTATTAAGTACCTACTGTATATGCCAGGCACTGTACTAATCAATAGGGATACAAAAAAAAAAAGATAAAATACAGTCTTCAAGGAGCTTATAATCTAATGGAAGGGCCAAGATGCAAACAAATATACACAAAACAACTATGGTAGCTAGGTGACACAGTGGATACAGCACCAGGCCTAGAGTCAGGAAGATGAGCTCAAATCCTGTCTCACACAATTACTAGCTATGTCACCTTGGGCCAGCCACTTAAGCATGTTTGGCTCAGGTACTCATCTCATCTGTAAAATGAGCTGAAGAAGGAAATGGCAAAAGAAAATTTTAAAATGGGGTCACAAATAGTTGGACACGCCTTAAATGACTCAATAACAACAACAACATATAAGAAGCAAGTTATGTGTGTGTGTCTATGTGTGTGTGTGTACACACACACACACAGACACACATGATAAACTGGAAATAATTGAGAAGGAAGGCATTGGAATTTAGAGGGGTTGGGAAGGGCTTTCAGTAAAACATGGAATTTTAGTTGGTACTTAAAGGAAGCCAGAGAGGTCAGCAGGTAAATTTGAGAAGGAAGAGCAAAACAAATTATGACATATAAAGGAAATGGGCTATAAGAAATGATGAAATGGACAGTTTCACAGAGAATCCTAGAAGACTTGTAAGAAGTGATGCTGGGGTGGCTAGGTGGCTCAGTGAGTTAAGAGCGCCGGCCTCGGAGTTGGGATGACCCAAGATCGAATCCGACCTCAGAAAATGAGCACCCACACATATATAATGACTAGCCGTGTAACCTTGAGCAAGTTACTTAACCCCAATTGCTTTAAAAAAAGAAGTGATGCAGAGTGAAGTGGGAAGAACAAGGAAAAAAATTATACAATAACAACTTTATAAAGGAAAACCTGAGAACTTTGATTAATGCAATAAACAACCAGGAATAATGATGATGTTACTTAGCTCTTGAAAGAGAGGAAGGAATCAAGATATAGAATAATACATTATCAGCCAAAATGTAAATTTGTTTTGCTTGACTGTGTATATTTGTCAAGATATTATTATTTTTCATTTTTCTCCCCAGTGGAGGTTAAGTGGGAGCTTAAGGTGGTATTGGGATAAAAAAGTGGCCAGAAAAAGGACATCATTGAGGTATCTTTTTTTTTTTAAGAAGACAGAAAAGAAGAGAAGGAAGGAAACACCAGATAAGCAAAAGTTTTGAAAACAACAAGTTGATCTTTATAAACAATTTTTAAAAGAAAGCTGTATACAGTCGATAGCTGTAGATAATCCTTTTTTTCTGCTCTGAGTATGAGAAATGCCCATTCTATTACCAAAATTTGTTAAGTCAGGAATAAAAATAGTCAAGAGTTTTATAACAGGTGTAACTTCACTACTTACTATCATTTGTGACCTAGGTCAAGTCACTTCACCCCTCTGGGCATCAGTTAATCATCTGTAGCATGAGGGGGTTGGACTAATTTAACAAAACATGGAGACAGAAAGCCAGCCAGTCACCCAGTCAGTCAGTCAGGTGGGCAGGCAGGCAAATCAGGTAGAGAGAAAGAGATAGAGACAGACACACACACACACACAGAAAGAGAGAGAGAGAGAGAGTCAGAGACAGAGAGAGACAGAGAGAGAGACAGAGAGACAGAGACAGAGAGAGACAGAGAGAGAGAAAACTGTAAACAGAAAAGACAGGCATATAGATAGATATGTGTTAATTTCTTATGAGTTTCAGGTCCTGAAATTATATAGCTTTAGAGTTATAAATAAACACATTTTGACTTCTCAAAAGAGGAATTAACTATTAAGTGAATATAAACATATACAAAGTGGTTAAATACAAAAAGGTCATAAGCAGTTGGAAGGATCAGGAAAGACTTCAAACAGACTATGTTGCCTGAGCTGTGTCTTAAAGGAAGAGTGAACACTGTATGAGGTAGAAGGAAGTTAGGAAGAAGTTCATTCCAGGCATAAGGGAGAGCCACTGCAAAGGCACAGTGATAAGAGATGGAGTATAGTGTTTGAGGAACAGAGAGAAGGCCAACTTGGCTAGATTAGAATGTGGTAGGAGGTATAATGTGTAAAAAGGTCAAAGAGATACGTTGAGGCCAGGTTGTACCAAGCTTTAAAAACTAAACAAGGAAATTTATAATTTATAATTATAAACAAGGAAATGTATAAACAAAGAAATTTATCTTAGAAGCAATAGGAAGCCACTGGAGTTGGTTAAACAGAGTTTGATTGTGAGATCTATGTTTAAGGAAAATGACTTTGACAGCAGCCTGTAGGATGTACTACAGTAGTAAGAAACTTGAGGAAGGGAGACCAATTAGGAAGCTTGATACAATAACCCAGGAGAGTTAATGAGGGCCTAAACTGATATGTGAAAGGAGAAAGGGGGGGGGGTGAGATGCAAGAGATATTCTGACAGTATAAATGGCAAGATATGATTAGATAAGTGGGGTGAAAAATGATGAGGAAATTAAGATAATGCTGAGATTATAAGCCTAGGAGAACAGAACGATGGTAGAACTTTGTCAGAATCTGACAGGTTCATAAGGGAAAGCTTAGATCAGGGATTCTTAACCTGGGGTCCAGAGACCCTTTAGATTTCAGAGGATCTATGAACTTGGACAGGAAAATATGACATTTATCTATTTATCTATTTATCTATCTATCTATCTATCTATCTATCTATCTATCTATCTATTTATTTGCTTCTTGGAGCAAATTGGAGGGCAATTGGGGTTAAGTAACTTGCCCAAGGTCACACGGCTAGGTTTTTGTTTGTGTGTGTTAAGTGTCTGAGGCCGGATCCGAACTCAGGTCCTTCTGACTCCAGGGCTGATGCTCTACTCACTTCGCCACCTAGCCGCCCCCCGACATTTATTTTTACTAACCTCTAAATGTGAATTTATTTTGCTTTTTTGGAGGGGTGAGGGCAGGGCAATTGGGGATTAGTGACTTGCCCAAGGTCACATGGCTAGTAAGTGTTAAGTGTCTGAGGTCGGATTTGAACTCAGGTCCTACTGACTCCAGGGCCAGTGCCCTATTCATTGCAACACCTAGCCATCCCTAAATGTGAAATTTAGCATTTTCTTACATTACTTAAAAATATTACTCTGAGAAAGGGTCCACAGACTTCAACAAACTGCCAAAGAGGTTTGTGACACAAAAAAGGTTAAGAACCCCTAGTTTAGACGGAAAGATAAGGAGTTTAGTTTTAGACACAGTGAATTTAGGAAGTCTCCAGGACATCCAGTCTGACACGTCAAACAGGCAACTAATGATGTGTAATTAAAGCTCAGAGAAGAAACTGTGGCTGAACATATAAATCTGGGAGTCATCTGCATAGGATAATTAAATCCCTAAGGACTGATGAGACTACCAATACTGAAAACAGAGGTTTAGGAGGGCCTAGAACATAACCTTGGGGAGTGCTAACAGTTATGGGGATGAATCAGGAAAGAAGACAAAGAAGCAGTCACATAGGTATTAGGTAAACCAGAACAAAGTAGCTTCAGGGAAAACCAGAGGAGAAAATATTCAGCAAAAGAAAGTGATCAACAATGATGAATGCAGTAGATACAGAGATAAAAAATACCAAAATAACTGGAGAGTTATTAATTATTCTTGTTTCAACCATGCCAATATAATAAAAATGACAAAATTACCTATATTTATTCATTGTCATCCCAATCAAAACAGCAAAGGGTTACTTTACAGTCAGAAAAAAAAATCATGTGGAAGAGGAAGAAAAGATTAAGAATCTCAAGATTAATAACAAAAGAAAGTGGGAATGATGGGTTGTGTTTTTTTCAGTCGTGTCAGATCACAATCTATACTACAGATCATTGATCATCACATTTGGTTCATATTAGTTTAAAAAAATAGAAAAGTTCTTCAGTGGAATTGATTAGAATACCAGATTCAGAAACAAACATGATAGCATAGCATTCAGGAAAAAAAAAAGAAAAAGAAACCAACTATTGGGATAGTTTTCTCTATATAATAGAAAAATAAAAAAGCAATCTGGAGGAAATAAGGGTTAGACCAATATCTCACAATGTAGAATCACAATAAACTCCAAATGGATATATGGCCTAGATATTAAAGGTCACATCATAAATAAAAGAACAAGAAAGGAGATACCTTTTGCAATTATTGATAGAGGAGATCTTGACCAAACAAGAGTTTGAAAGAACCACAGAAGAGAAAACTAATGATTTTGATTACATAAAGCTTGAAAGTTTTCGAACAAACAAAACTGATGAAGTTAAAACCTTAGGAAAAAAATCTCTGCAGCAAATTTATTTAAAGATATGAAGAGCAATGTGGAATAGTGGCTAGAGAGTTGACCTCATGGCTAGGAAGACCTTGATTCAAAGTCCTACCTATAACACACAACAAGCAGTGAAACCTGTGGACAAGTAACCAAACCCATGAAATCTCTAAGCAACTCTAACACTTTTTTTTTTTTTGCTTTTTTTTGGAGGGGGAAGGCAGGGCAATTGGGGTTAAGTGATTTGCCCAAGGTCAAATGGTCAGTAAGTGTTAAGTGTCTGAGGCAAAATTTGAACTCAGATCCTCCTGATTCCAGGGCCGGCGCTCTGTTCACTGCACCACCTAGCCCCCCCTCCCCCCCAACACTTTAAGTTCCAAGTATGATGCTACATATTACTGGGAAGTGCCTCCTCATCTGGGAGTTCTCTATACCAATAGGTTCAGTCACTCTCCCATTTCTAGCAGTGTCTAAGATATATGGGGAAGTAATATAGGAATATTCCCCATTTCCTAGTGGATAAATGGTCAGAAGATATTCTCAAAAGAAGGCAAGTTATTCACAATCATATGAAAACTCAAAAAAAAAATTCTACTAGTATACACTCCTCACAATTCATCATGTACTCTGTCATTTGGTAACACTGGTTTCCTTGCTGTTACTTGTACTAAATACTTAATCTCTAAATGCCTAGTAATTTCACTTGCCGTTCTCAAAACACTGGAACTCTCCCCTTATCCCTACCCTCCGAACTCCCCTTGTTTCTATTATGTCTTTGTAACTAAATTCTACCTTCTGTAAGAAAGTTTTTACATGTCCTCCTTAATTCTAGTGCCTTCCCTCTGTAGATTATTTCCAATTTATCATACCACGTATATGAATATATATATATATATACATATGTGTGCATATGCACATGCATATATACAAATGTATATATACATTCACACATACTTCTTGCTTGGACATAATCATTTCCATGTTTCCCCTATAACTATGAGCTACTTGAGAGCAGGGAATTTTTTTTTGGTTTGGGGTAGGATTGGGGGTATTTTTTGGACCTTTCTTTATATTTTCAGCACTTAAAACAGCTCCTGGCATATAGTAGGTGCTCAATAAATACTTCTTAACTGAAATCACTAATAATAAGAGGAAAAGCTTATTGGAAAAACCCTGAGGTTGTTCCTACAAATACAAATACTCTACAAATGTGCAGAGATGACAAAAAAAGACAAGTGACAACTGTTGGAAAGGATATAGGAAAAGTGGCACATAAACACGTCATTATTACGTTGTGAATAAATATAGATTTTTCAGAAAGCAATTTCCCCCATTACTAAACTGTCAATATCTTGATCCAGTCCTCCAAAGAATTAAAAGAGCGAAAGGACTTTCAAGTACAAAAATACTCTTAGCATGATTTATTTAGTATAAAAAAGAACTAAAAACTAAGGAAGAGTACCATCAGTTGGGCAATGGCTAAACAAATTGTGATATAAGAGTGAAAATTACTGCACAATATGAAATGACAAAAGAGAATAGACTTAGAAAAACCTGGAAAGACTTATATGAATTGATACAAAGAGAAGTGAGCAGAAATCAGGAGAACAATTTATAAATGACTGTGGCATTCAAAAGAAAAACAGCTCTAAAAGACTTAAAAGTTAAATACAACTGAACAAAATTTCAGAAGCATGTCACTCACTGACAGTGGTAATGGACTCAAAATATACAATGAGATGTACACTTTTTGACACGGCAAGTGTGTGAAATTGTTTTGCTATTTTTTTTTTGTTTCAATAATTCTGTTGTAATCTTTTTTTTTTTAATTTGAAGAGGAGTTTGGGGAGTAAAAGAGGTAGGATTACCAAAAGAAAACAAGAGTGCTATTGAAATATTTTTTTAAAATCACAAAAAAGAGGATTTGTTTTGTTTGATAATACTGATCACAAAGGGAGAGTTTGTTGTTGTTGTTTTGGTCCGTTTATTTTGGGGGGAGAATTGGGAAAGGAAATAATGATAGTGAGGCAGAACAAAAAAGAATAGGAGCATCAATGAAACATTAAGAACACAACAAAAGGGAAGAAGGGCCAGAGGAAAACACAGGTAAGTATGACAGCTTTAGAATTAATGCCAAAAATATTATAAACTTTAAAAAGATATGCAATATCTATGGAAATGCTCATACTTGTTAGGTTTTTTTAATCCTGAAAAGGATAAGCACTTATATAGTATCTTGCATGAGAAATAGCAATGTGGTCAGTTTCACTGGATCATAGAGAACTTAGAGGGAAATAAGATATAAGAAGACTGGAAATGTAGAAAGGGTTATGAAGAGCTTTAAACACCAAAGAACTCGTAAGAAACAATGATAAACGAAATGAGAAGAACCAAGAAAATGCTTTATACAGTAACTAATATTGTTCAAGGAACACTTGTGAAGGATTAGCAAAGGTCCTATGAAAGAAGATGCAATTCCACCTCCAGAAAAAGAATGGATAAATGGAAGTATGCATAGTATGGTTTTACATACATATATGCATATGTATATATGTACACAGACACACAGATCTCTCAAATGGTGGCCTTTTCTAGCCCAGGGTGGGGAGGAAGGGAGACAGGAACTCAAAATGTAAAAATAATAATAATAAAAAATAATAAAATTACGTTTGAAAAAAGTCAAAGGATTTTATATGTCATCTTACAGGCATTAGGGAACCACTGGAGTTAATGGAACAGGAGGGGTCAGACCTTTAGGAAGATCAACCAAAGGTTATTGTAATAGTATAGGTGTGACTATTGACTATATGAAGTGCTACACAAGGGTGGTAGCAATGTCAGAGGAGAGAAAGGGGGAATATACAAGAGTTGTTACAAAGGTAGAGTCAATAGGGCTTGGCAATTCATTAGATATGTGGGGGTAAGAGAATGAAGAGTTATAGATGAAAACTAGATTGTGGGCTTGGGCGATGACTAGGAGAGGGGTAGCACCCTTGATAGGAATAAGGAAGTTAGGATGAGGGGAAGGTCTGGGAGAAAAAAATAATTCAGTTTTGAACATGTTGTACAAAGGAGAGAAAGGACATCAAATTCAAGAAACCTAATAAGTATTTGGAGACGAGAGACTGGAAGGAAATTACAAATTAGAGCTGGACAAATGATCTGAAATTGAATCCACGGGAGCTGATGAGATCATGAAGTCAAACAGTATACAAGGAGAAAAGAGGGCCCAAGATAAAACCTTGAAGGTCACTCATGATTAATGAGCATGGCCTGGGTAGGAGGAAAAGAGAGGAATACTGTGAAAACAGAGAATATTTACCACACCACAAATAAGAAATAAAATCTACAGTGTAAAAGAGCTGCAAAAATGTCAAGGATGAGGATTTGAGAAAAGGCAATTAAATTTGGCAACAGAAGGAGTAGGAGCTAGCTGGTTTAATCTGCAGAGTCCACTGAACTTGCAGTTAAGAAAAGTCTATTTCTGATTGCCCCTATACAATCTTACATGGTATGTAGAAACAGTATGGTGGGGTGGAAATCAGAAAACTCAGGTCTGAATCCTAGTTCTGATACTGGCTCTGTCACCATAAGGAAAAATGGCTTAATCTCATTGCTCATTTTTAAAATGGCTGTTTAAAATTTACACTACCTATCTCACAGGGTTGTTTTGGGTAAAATGCTTTGTAAAGCTTCAAAGTATTAAATATTAAAGTATTAAACAAATGTTCATTATAACATTGTATTTGAGGTCAAAAGACTTGGGTATGAACTCTGGTTCTGCTACTTATTACTTGTGGGTAGGTAATTTTACCTCACTGGGCTACTCTACTCCTCTATAAGAGTCTGTCAAATGAGAGAATAGAAATTGGTTTCACTATTTTTCCAAGAAATTTAATTCAAGAAGGTTCTCCTAATTATATTTTATGCATACTCTAAAAATGAATGCTTCAAACTTTGTGAAGGATATTGTATTTCTCTACATTTTCTTTTTTGCTTTTTCTCTTTTTGATGAAATTAGCTGGCATAGGCTTTACCACCGTCTTTTTAAAAACATGTATTATTTTTATCTTTTGTTGTTCTGATAAAAACTAACAAGCATAAGCATTTCCAGATATATGCATATATTTGTATGTATGAAACATAGTTTTAAAATATCATATATTTAGCATGTTAATTCCAAAGTATCATACTTAACTTAAGCTCAGTTAACTTTTGGACAGCTAAAATATTAAGAGTATTCTTAACCCCAGGACATCAGAGCATTCATTATAATTTGTCACTGAACTATGATTTGGAATTTAAATGAGTCAGCTATTTTTGGTATAAGTATTTCAGTCTCAACTACAACTCAATTTTATAGTTCTGATATTAGATTTTTAAAATTAGACTCACAGAAATGAGTCTAACAAAAAACTGTTAGCCTAACTTATGCTCAACACAATTTCCAATCAAGTATAAAAATCAAATTTCTCAAGTACAAAAAATTCAAATTTATTCTCATGAATAGTAAACAGTATTTTTAATTTCACCCAGAAAAAAAGTATCCATGAAATCTCTAATATGTTGCTTACTTCTTTTATATAAGTGTTTAATTTAACAGAAAGACAGTAGTAAAAAAAGAGAAATATTAAATTGTCATTTGGGGGAAGAAAACTTTTTATATTTTCTCATTTAAAATTATGTAAATTCTTTCTAGTTTAAAAATGCTACTGATGTCTAAAGTAAAAAAAATGTATTTTTTCTTAGATTCCAATCAATTTTTAAAAACCAAATTATTTCAGAATCTAATGATCTCAGACTTCAGAATCAGCACCAAAAAAAAAAAAAATCTAGGGAATATTGTATGATACTAAGTGATTTTTATAGAACAAGCGCCATCTCTCCTTGGGGGTGTGGCATGTAGCTACTGTAACTATAAAGAATAAAACATTAAACCACGATGAATTCACCTTTTATTCAATTCACATAAATCCACATTTTAAATGTATGCACATTTCTTCTACCAAGTTTTAAAAATTATTTTTCTTAACACCTAACTGCACATAAAAGAAAAGCTATGATCTGATGATTTCAGAGTTGCTGCTAGATTTTGGGCCGTTATATTCCAAAGTAAACAGGAGCAAAACTATGGTTTCTAAATATACCAAATCTACCGAAGTAACATTAGCAAACCCTATACAAAACATTTTATAATCTAGAATGATCAGTTTTGGGGTGACCTAATTAATGGCATAAAAGCTGCACCTAACAAAGGAAGAGAAAGAGCTCACTGCTTCATACATAATGTATTAAGATTTCCTATAGGATTTGGGTTAAATCACAGATTTTGAGTATCTCTTTTGTAATGTAAAATTAAAATGTCAGGACATTCCAATAGATTAAGCATTCACAACTCTCTATTTTTCCACAATTAAACCCCCACCCCCCCCAATTCCTTATTTATTATAGCACTTGCATTCAACTTAACATTAAAGCTTCTTGTAAATGGATTTCTCAGGCCAGCAATGTATCACAGAAGCCTGTTTTTTCCTGTTTTTCCTCAGCAAAGGAGAAAAATGCTACAGTCAAGCGCAAAAAGCCACCATATCTTGTCACTAACAAAGACACCAGTATCTTTCTGACACCCTATTCAAAGAGAGTTTGCTTAGATGTTTCACAATAGCATGCAGACTACTGGCAACCAAATGTTCACCATTCAACAGATCACATGTAAGCTCTGCAGTACCTGCCTCATGCTCTTCCTTCTTTCCCCAGAAATGCTTCATTATGGTTCCTCTAGATCCACATCAAGGAATAAGCAGGCGCTTTGTATCCCTATCCCTCCCTTTGGCGGCGGCTGCTTGCTGCAGTTACTGGGGCAGAGGAAACGGGGCTTCAATGGACTAAAGCTTTTACTACTCGCCATGAATCTGCTCCATTCTTTGTTATCCTGTACCCGTTTCCTTAGATACTGTTATTCTGCTTTTTTCATGTCAAAAGGCTTTATTAAAACAAAACCCAGTTCTCGCAACAAAAGCTACTTTTTCTTCCCTCTGCCTCTCTTGACATTCCTACCCTCCCCCTTCTTCCTCTCCTGTCAAACACCCCGATCAGAACCACAGGAAAGCCATCGTTGGTCACCACTGCAGCAAAAGGAAAAACAACCCTCTCCAGCTTGACATGCAACAGAGGACACTTCGAATGAAGTAAGGCAAGCTCACAAAAAGCCCCCAAGCTTCGTGGGGCTTCCGGGAGTGGGCAGAAGAGGTGGCCTTTACATAGTCATTTCATCACCCCCTCCCCCTCTGCAGCAAATGCTGCTGCCTGATTCCAGCACCTACCCCATTTCCGAACCTGGCTGCACCTCCATTCCATCTCCAGTGACACCCCCTACCCGGCTGCGCCAATACAACCACATGCCAGTCACGTGCAAGCGCAGCCAGCCAATCCCCCGGTTCCCACCAGAGGATGTGATGAGCTCTGATCAGCAATCAGCAGATTACACAGCTGCTGCTCATACCCTTGCAAACCCAGTCTGGAGCTGAAAGCAAAGACCCCACCCCACATCACAGGACTGGCCACGGCCCTAAAAATGATCCTTCACCCTCCCACCCCAAAGCGGTTGATGGAAACTGTTATCCACTCTAGGAGGGGGGATGGCAGAGGGGAGAGAGCACAAGGCAGATAGGGAGGTGGGGGAACGACACTATATTCACTAGCCCATTTGGCCAGTTACCCTTGATACATATCCTACTCCCAAATTCCAGGGCCATTCCTCTTTTAATTATTTTCTGTTTATACTGCATAGATTGTCTGTGCATATGTTTGCTTGTGGTCTCCCTGATTGGACTTCAAGCTCCTTAATGGCAGAAAATGTCTATTGCCTCTTTTTGTATCCCCAGAGTTAGCACAGTTCCTGGCACACAGAAGGTGCTTAAATAAATGTTTAATAACTGACATGTGCATGAATTTACAAACTTGAAAAAATGCATATAGGTCACTAGTCCACAGAATCTCAGGTTTAGAGAAGGGACCATAGAGGTCAAGTCATCTCATCTTAGAGATGAGAGCTTGAAGTCACACAAGTGGAAGAAATGGGATTCAGATCCTCTTAACTAAACTGGCTGGACTTAATAATAAGCATTTAATAAATAAGTGCTTACTACATAAAAAGCACTTAACGCTTTTTTGACCTGGGGGAAAAAACCCAATATAACCTTTAAAATTACTTTTTAAATTTACCAAATAAAAATGTATTGTCTCTGTCCCCTCACCGAAAAAATAAGAAAAAAACCCACGTAACAAATATGATTGATTAGCCAAGCAAAACACATTCTATATTGATTTCCAAAAATGTGTGTCTCATTTGGTATATTAGTTCCATCACAGGGGATGGGCAGCATTTTTCATACTAATCAAGGTTTTCTTTCAAAACTCTTCAATTTTAAAATGCAGATGTTATAGTAGATATTTTTCTTCTGGTTTTGACCCCTTCACTCTGCACCATCTCTTTCTATGTTTTTACAGGACAAAAGTATAATATTACATTCATATACTTGTTTATTGAACTTTGCTCAATTGCTGGGCACCCTCTTAAGAGTTTCTAGTTCTTTGTAACTACAAAAGAAACTTATAATTATTTTTGTATATAGTATCTTTTTCTTCTTTTTTTTATTTGAGATCAAGGCCTAATAGACATAGCACTGTGCCAAAGGGTATGTATAGTTTAGAAATATAAGGGGAGCATAATTCTAAATTGCTTTCCAGAATAGCCAGATCACTTTACAACTTCACCAACATCCATAAATGAATTCTTGAAGCCCCTCTAACATATTCCATTTTCCTTTTTTTTCTCAGCAATGACAATCCAATGGGTGTGAGCTGGAAAATGAGAAGTGCTTTAATTTCATTTATCTAATTATCAGAGATTTAAAGCATTTTAATTTAATTTTTTATGCAATTAGGCATTTTATTTCTCCCTCCCTTATTCTCCCCCACTGTGGTGTGGAGAAGGCATAATATGGCAGCTCCCTCTACCTGTAACTAAAAATCAGCATTTGACAAAGTCATGATATCCTTTTGGACAAGATGGAGAGATGTAAGCTGTAAGCAGTTACCTTGATTTGGAACTCACTAAATGCTAATAGTCAAAGAATGTCAATAAATGAGTTAATAACCTGGGTGGAGATAGGTCTCTTCAGGAGTGCCAATGCCTTCAGTTCTGTTCTACTCACTATTTTTATCAGAGTCTTGGGTGAGGGAGTAGTTGGCAAATGAAAAAACAAACACATTTTTAACGGAAGATAGATATGTAAATTCTTAACAGAGGAGTATGTCTATATATGAGGGAATTTAGAGTAGAGTACAAGGGATGGTAAGAACCTAACGGTAGTTTCAAGGTCACATGCTGAAGCTGGTTGGGGTAAAATAAAGAAAAATTTCCCCTAAAGATATCTCATAATTTCCCTGGGGCCAGAAATTAGCCCAGTCCCTCATGGATGCCAGGGACTATCTTCTTCAGGAGATGTGATAAAGGAGGGGAAAAAGGATTTACATACAGATGAATCATTAAAGTTGTATAATAGTCAACTCCCATGGTTTACACAAGTCGTGTCAAGTCATCTAGTATTTATTAAACATCTGCTGCTTTGTGTCAGGCACTACACTAAATCCTAAGGGTACAAAGAAAATAAACAATAGCAAGTAAACCCTGCTCTCAAGGAGCTCCAGTCTAACAGGGAAGACAAAATGAAAACTATTTACAAACTATATACATAAATAGATGCATATGTTTGTATCTATACACATACATGCCTGTGTATATACAATGTATATGCATACACATATAGATGTGTGTGTGTGTGTGTGTGTGTGTGTGTGTGTGTGTGTACACATATGACAAACTGGGAGTAGTCTCGAACAGAAGACATTAAGCTTAAAGGAAAGGCTTCTTGTGGAATTTAGGAATTTATGTGAAACTTGAGGGAAAACAGGGAATTGAGGAGGTAGAAATGAAGGGGGAGAACATTCCAGGCAGGGGGAGTAGCTAGTAAAAAACACTTGGAGCCATGAGATAGAGTATCATGTTCAAGCAACAGCAAGAGGCTAGTGTTACAGTGTGGTGGGGTATAAGAAGACTGGAAAGGTGGGCAGGGCCTAGGTTATGAAGAGCTTCACAAGCCAAGCAAAGATGTGTCCCTGTTGGAGTTGAGGAAGAACTTTTCAAACCAAGTCTGGCCTTGCTACTACTAGCCTAATATCTGAAGACTGTTTATTTCAAAAAGGGAATAGAGAATTTTCAACAGATAAGTAGATCAGAAAACTTCCCTGTTGCCTCTGACAGTGCCATTAGGGTCTGGCCTTACCACTTCAGTGTCCTTCTCAAGCATATCTGAGGTATGTCCCTCCCTAAAGAGAGAGCTGTCAAGAGAACATTCTGTGCTGAAAAGGTTAGGATAGCTCTGGAGCCTACAAGTTTCTTTGGTAACCCTCAGAAGTCTTGCGCCAAGGAAACATTAATAGTTAGGTTTGTCTACAGAGGATGAACCCTTTCATCCCTCCAGGCAGAGAGGAAGACAGGCAGGTGGGCAGTAAACACTGACTGGAAGTTGGCACAGAAGGGGCTAGTCTATTTCCCTTTCCGTTTGGGACAAGCAGCTGACAACAAGCTCACTAATTACCAGGGAGGAATATAGCCTTAAATAGCATCTAATTCCACTATGTTGCTGCTGCTGCTGAACCTGTAAAGATAAAGTACAGGGGCAATACTGCTCAAATTTGTAGACGACATGACGTTTACTCTATGGATAAGAATCAGTATCTAGAAAGATCTAAACAGAACCTTGATCTTGAAGAAAAAAACCTAGGCCAGCCACGTCTTCGTGCCCTTCAGGCTCTACTCTTCACTCTTCAAACTTGCTTTACCATTCTGAAGAAGCGTTCTCAGCCTGGAAGTTCACTCTCCCCTCACCCCTTCATTTCTCACACTAGATAAGTTGTCCATCCCTAGGTGTACAACAAATCCCATCCCCCAATCCCACACCTTTCAACTTTAGCTTCCATTTAAGTGGGGCCTGCTCCATTAGAATGTATGTTCCTTGAGGGCATGGTCTGTCTTTCTGCTTAAATTTATATTCCCAGTGCAAAGTAAAGTGCTTTGTATATTGTAAGCACTTCATGAACATTTGCTGACTTGCTGACTAAATATTTTAATGAACAAAAGAGAAAATTAATAAATGAATTGGGAATACAACTTAAAAAAGCAACAAATCAAAAAATCCCAACTAAACACCATTTTAGAATTCTAAAAATCAAAGAGATTAACAAAATTGAAAACAAAACCATGAACTGATAAACTAGATAAACTAGAAGCTAGCTTAAGAATACAGAATATAGAAAGAATACAGAAAAGAAAAAAACCTAGTAGACAAACCACTAGCTTGTCAGACTTAAAAAAAGAAAAACCAAATTGCCAATGTAAAAAAATGAAAGTAACAAATGAAAATGAACTATAGGCTAGCAATATAAGAGTAGATTCATAAGGTATAGCACCGTGCCTGGAGCATATTAAATGGTAAATAATTTTTCACTTACTCAATAAGTGACTTGCCCAAGATCACATACAGAGTAATGATTTGAATGCAGTAATGAATCAGACACCATATCCCCATTTCTACTACATCATAATGATATAAAAGACCACATCATTAAAACATTAGAAAATAATCATAATGATGATGATGATGGCTAACATTTACATAGTGCCTGCTTTGTTCCAGACACTGTGCTAAGCATTTTACAAATATTATCTCATTTGATCCTTGCAACAATACTATGGAATAAAGTCCTATTATTACTATTCCCACTTTACAGATGAAGAAATTGAAGTAAAGAACTGTTAACTGACTTACTCAGGGTCACAAAGCCAGCAAGTATCTGAGGCCAAATCTGAATTTACATCTTCCTGACTCAAGCCTCCCCACCCTACCCACTGTGACACTGTGACACTCCGCACCCTCCCAGCTGTCCCAAGAGAATAGAAATATGTCAAAATGGCTAGAAGAACATGCAAACCCTTATAAAAGATAACATATTTAATAGACTAAAAAGGAAACCATTTTGCTTATTGTGTATATATATACATGTGTGTATATGTATATGTGTGTGTGTATATATATATATATATATATATATATATATATATATATATATATTGTGAAATTTGAAAGAGTTGACAAAAATCAATATAACTAAAATAAGTAGGGGGTGGCTAGGTGGCACAGTGAATGGAGCACCAGCCCTGAAGTCAGGAGGACCTGAGTTCAAATCCGGCCTCAGACACTTAACACTTACTAGCTGTGTGACTTTGGGCAAGTCGCTTAACCCCAACTGCCCTCCAAAAAAAAAAGATAATTAGGGGAAAATTTTTCTATCAATTATCTGATATAATTCTAATTTATAAGATATGCAGAGAATTAACATGAAGATACAAGGCCAAGGAGATGAGAGTTCCCTATATCACAGGATAAACATTTTCTTCAGTCTTCATGACCTCTGAAACCTCTCCAAAACAGGCTCCAAAGATAAATCAACTTCAGCTCCAAAAGATTGCTAAAACAAAAACAAAATGCAGGAACAAAGCTCACTGATCTTAACCTCACTAGGCACCCTCTCTTGCCCATGCTACTGGCAGCAAGGCTACACTGGCACACCCAAGGACCCAACACAGATTTATATCAAAACCCACCCCTGCATCAAGTCCCCCTGAATCCTTCGGGTGCCATGGAGACCCTGGTTCCAGACTGCAAATTTGGTTGGCCACCACAGTAAGATTGGCCCAGTCCTCAAGGACTAAATGCTGGGGCTGCAACCTGGAATCAACAGAGCTGTAAAACTGAATTGCCAGGAAAAACACGCTCTGGACTGAGGAGGTGGGACAGGTCACCAGGCAGAGATACCTTGTATGTGGGAGGTTGTATAGCACTCCACCAAGACTGAGGGAAAGAGCACAGCACCCATCTGGGGCCAGTTCCGCAGCCTAGAAGTCAGTTGTGCAAAGACCTAGCTAGCTAGGCTGATGAACATTAATTGCCCAGTGTGCCCAGTGTGGGAGAAGGCTGAGACACTTTGAGAACTGACCTCAAGAAAACCACGATTACAGGAGAAGAAAACTAAGAGGAAAATTCTAAAGAACCAAAGATTTCCAGAAGAAAACTCAATGACCTTGAAACATATACAGATAAATCAATAGGAAAAATATAAGGAAATATGGCCTCCAGATCATCTAGCAAATGAGTTCAGGCATCTATGAATAAATACTGCAAAATAAAGGAAAATGATCTAACACTTGATGAGACAGAGGATCCTGCAGAATTTGAAGAGAAAGTGTAATCACAACACACTATTCTGAGCAGTTTAAGAGAAATGAGAATTATGAAAGCATAATTTATGTCCAGCACAGCAAAATCATGAGCTATTAGAATAGAAAAACTGGGGGCGGAGCCAAGATGGCGGAGTAGAAACAGCATTTCCAATGTGCTCTGCCCCACACAAATATCAAACAATGTGCAAGGAGCTCCGGAACAACTTCTGGAGCCACAGCATCCACAGAACGGCACAGAGAAGCTAACTCCTCTGAGGACAGCCCAGCAGCCCTGCAGGAGCGGCCAGCACAGCACTCTGAGAGCAGGCAGCACAGCAAGCTGGGAACCAACAGCCCACAGAGCCGAGCCCAGGTTTTAGCCCCAGGCGCCGGGCCTTCAGCCAGCTGGTGGAACCCCAGAACACCAGCAATGGTGGCGATTCCAGAATTATCAGCACAGATATGCCTAGGACAAAGTGAGAGGTTAGTACCCTATGGACTTTGGGACCAGTATTTGGGGAACACATGGCTTCCTCCCCTGGGGGCAAAAAGCTGCTGAAGAAACAGCTGCACAGAAGCCATTTTGCAGCGTCAGTAGTGGCTCTAGCTCCTGGTCTGCGAACTGTAGGAAGATCCAGCAATCAGTCTGGGGGTTAAGCGCTTTTGCTTTAAACTGCCTGGATCTGGATTGTGGTCTGGGGGGGGAAGTTTGGGGTGGGTAGCCAACTTGCCAGAGTGGGTGGAGGCTTTACAGAGGCCACCCAACTGGCAGAAGTTGTGAAGACCCCACGTTTGGGCGGAAGCTACCCTGTCTGGTGGCAGAGTCCTACTGTGGCAACAAGCCCAAAAATCAAGTAATTAAGTGGCAACATGCCTAGGCAAATGAAACAAAATAAACAGAAAAGTTCAACATTGGACTCCTATTTTAGGGGCAAAGAGGCTCAAAGCATGGAGAAGGACTGTGAGGTCAGAACTCCTGCACCAAAAGCCCCAAATGAAAATACAAGCTAGCTACAGGCCATAGAGGACCTTAAGAAGCAGATAAGAGAAGTGGGGGAAAATTTGGGAAGAGAAATGAAAAAGATGCAAGAAAAGTATGAAATGATAGTCAACAGCCTGACTGAGGAAAATAACACCCTAAAAAACAGACTAACTCAAATGGCAAAAGAGGCTCAGAAAGGCAATGAGGAGAAAAATGCCTTAAAAAGTCAAATTTGCCAGATGGAAAAAGAATCTCAAAAGTTCACTGAGGAGATTCATTCCTTCAGAGTTAGACTGGAGCAAATGGAAGCTAGTGACTTTATGAGAAATCAAGATGCTGTTAAGCAGATCCAAACAAATGAAAGATAGAAGGCAATGTGAAATATCTCATGGGAAAAACCACTGACCTGGAGAATAGATCCAGGAGAGACAATTTAAAAATTATTGGACTACCTGAAAGCCATGATCAAAGAAAGAACCTAGAAATCACCCTTCAAGAAATTCTCAAGGAAAATTCCCCTGATGTTTTAGATCCAGAGGGCAAAATAGAGGTTGAAAGAATCCACAGATCACCTCCTGAAAAAGATCCCAAAAAGAAAACTTCCAGGAATATTATAGCCAGGTTCCAGAATCCCCAGATCAAGGAGAAAATACTACAAGCAGCCAGGAAGAAACAATTTCAATACTGTGGAAACACAATCAGAATAGCACAGGACCTGGCAGCTTCTACACTGAGGGATCAAAGAGCATGGAATATGATATTCCAGAGGGCAAAAGAGCTGGGAATGAACCCAAGGATCACCTAAAACTGAGTATCTTGTTTCAGGGGAAAATATGGTCATTCAGTGGAATAGAGGACTTTCAAGCATTCTTGATGAAAAAACCAGAGTTGAATAGAAAATTTGACATTCAGACACAAGAAGCAAGAGATGCTTGAGAAGGTAATCAGGGAAAAGAAATCAAAAGGAACTTATCAAAGTTGGACTATTCACAGTCCTACATGGAAAAACAATAACTGTGTTTGATGAAACCTTTCTCATTATGACAATAACTGAAGAAGGGTACATGGCATATGTTCACAGGTATACATGGATAGAGGGCACAGGTTGAATTTGATGGGAAGGGATGATTATTTATTTATTTATTTGTTTATTTTTTGGAGGGCAATTGGGGTTGGGTGACTTGCCCAGGTTCACGTGGCTGGGTTTTTGTTTGTGTGTTGGGTGTCTGGGGCCGGATCCGAGCTCGGGTCCTTCTGGCTCCGGGGCTGGCTCTCTGCTGGCTGCACCACCTAGCCGCCCCAAGGAAGGGATGATTCTTAAAGGGTGAAGTCAAGAGGTGAGAGAGGAAAGTGGCAAGAGGAGATGGAGAGACACAGGGTAGGGCAAACTATCTCATGTAGAAGAGGCAAGGGGAAGTAGTTGCAGGGGAGGGGAAGAACAGGAAGGCAAAAAGGCAAAAGCATATTCTCATTGAAGTTGGCTCAAGGAGAGAATCACATACATACTAAATGGAATATCTTACCCTCACTCACTCTCCTGAGTAGGGGAAAGGGGGATGAGAAGGGGGATGATGGAGGGGAGGGCATTCTGGGGAGAGGGAGGTTAGAAGTACCCACTATCAAAGAGGGACAGGATCAAAGTAGGGAATGGACCAGGTGGGAGGTGAGACAGGTGGGAGGGAAATATAAGCAGTCTTTTACAATATATCTACTATGGTAATGTTTTGCATAGATATACATGTACAACACATACTGAATTGCTTATCTTCTCAGAGGGAGTGGATGACAAGGGAGAAAGGGAATGGATCTGAAAATCGAAATTTTAAAATTAAATGTTTCATAAGATGTCCAGGCAGTGGGGCTCAGAGATTCACCTTGCCCTAATGGCAAAGTCGAAGGGGGTACGGGAGAAGATATGGGAGAGAGCAGATTGGATGAGGGGATATCTAGTGGGACTGCTATTCTGGGGTGGTGGGTAGGGAAAAAATGTGGGAAAAATGTAACTCATAATCTGGCGGAAATGAATGATGTAAACCAGAAGTTAATAAAGCATTTGTTTAATTAAAAATAATAGAATAGAAAAACTGGAATTTGCAATGGTCTCACCAAAGAAACAGAAGAGAGAACAGATTGGGACTGCAAGTACACAGTCATGAAAGAAAATCTAGAAGAGGAACCAAAACCAACATTAAAAGAAAATGCGTTCATTATGCAAGTAAAACATACCAAATTTTAAGATAGAATGCTTAAGAGACAACCTATGGATCATAAGTCTCCCAGAAGAAAATGATGTGACAAAAAAAACCCTAACACTATAATGAAGGAAATAATAGAATTAAACTGCCAAGAACTTCTAAACATAGAAAATGAAATGCTCAGTGAAAGAATTCAGAGGTTGTATCCAGAAAAAAATACAAGGCTGCAAACTCCAAGATATATGGTGATTAAATTTAACAATTCAATTCAGAAAAGAGAAGTTCTGTAAGCCAACAGGGGAAAGATCTTCAAACAGAAAGGAAAGGACATTCAACTAAGACAGGTCTCTTCCATACCCATTAGAAAAAGAAGGAAAGAATGGAATCATGTCTCCCCAAGAACACTGGAGCTTAGGAAACAGAACATCATGTAAATGTGAACTTAACCACAAAGGACAAAAGATGGACTTTTGTTGATATAAATAAGAGTTTGAAACATTTTTGAAAGAAAACCATAATTGAAGAGATTATCTGCTTCTCAAACAAGAAAAATGCAGAAGTGAATAAATGCAGCAGGGACGTTAGCAACAGAGTGACAAAAAAGAGACCACTAAGAGACTTTTATATAAATGTACACCAAGAAATGGGGCAGAAATCTGGTAGAGGTAACAGAGAAGTGGCAAAAAGAGGCATTATGGATAACCTGGTAATACTCTGTCTCAAGGTGAATCAGATTTTTAGTCTGTTTCCCTTTTTTTTTTTTTTTTAAGGAGCTATATATATTACAACATGGGAGAGTACATAATATGTGGGTAAGGAATAGGGAGATTGATATGTATGTGTAATGTGCCTTATTCAAATCGAGTAATGAGGGGAAGGTGACCTCTGTGCTCTTAGAAAGAGATGAGCCAGCCTACGGGGAGTAGGTGAAAAGGAGGGGGAATATGTTAAAAGGGGAGGGAAGAAAAAGGAGACCTTACTTTGGAATTGGGAGGGATTCCACTGAAATGCTCCTAGGAGTGAAAAGAGATGGTCCAAGTTATACTGAATGAAGCCTGGAGGAATTGGTGCTTGAAAAGTCTACTGTTCCTGAGAGGCGGGGAGTTGGAACCCCTAGGGGCAACTGGCACCTGGAGGAGTGGGATAGCACAGACACATGGGAGGAGATTTGCAGGCAAATGTAGAAAAATGGATCAACAAAAGTAGGTTTACATCAGTTGTAGGTTGCATAATCAAGGATGTAGTGGGAAGGGGTCCTACCTTGGGGAAGGGTCCTCTTTGACACCTGCAATAATTCGCATTGTCCTGGAAGTGAGGTACAAAGGAAAAAGGGAATTCATGAGGCAAGCCCTATAAGACAGTGGCAGAAAGGGCCTCGAGGGTAGAGGCTAGAACAGAATTCTTGTAAATTCTGCTTGCATAAAGAATACTGAGTAAAGCGAAAGACTATAAAATTATAAGGGTCATAAATCAGAGAATGAGAGTCTAGAGTAAAAATAGAAAGAAAAGATGGATAAGGGAGAATTAGAGAAATCCTTTTTGGAAAGGAGCACAAAATATGAAATTTTAAAAACTAATGAATAGGATTTAGCTGAAGGAAAGGAGAAGAAAGAATCTACTTAACTGGGAGGTAAAAAGAGAGGAAGAAATACATAACCAGATAAAAGCAAGAAAAATAAAGGACCTAAGAAACAAAACCGTAAAACGAAAAAGTTAACAAATGAGAAGGGAGGGTCATGGGAAGAAAGTCAATGGGAACAGGGCCACTTTTTAAAAAGATTAAAGTAATTGAAGGAACATAATTATATGTGTATGTGGGGGGGGAGAAAAATCATACTTGGGGAAAAAATAAGTTTAGAGCCTGAGGCAAATATAAAGTTAACTCTTGTAGCTTTAACTGTCAATGGATTAAATAATCTGATAAAACAAAAAAGAATGACAGACTGAGTAAAACAAAATCCTACAATCTGCTGTATATGAGAAACACATTTTAAAAAATAAAGAAATACACAAAATAAAATTGAGGGGATGAAAAAACTTTTACTATGCATACTGTGAATCCAAGATAGCAGTAGTATATATAGCAGACAAGGAAGAAACAAAAAATAAAAAGGGATAAACAAGGAAATTTTATTATGCTGAAAGGAATCAGCAGAAACAACAAAAAATATTAGTAATAAACCTATATGCACCAAATATCTTGGCATCCAAATTTTTAAAGGAAATATCACCTGGGCTTCAAGAAGAGGACAGTAATACAATAGTGACAGGAGATTTCAATGTCCCTCTATCAGTTTTGTTATGTCTAATAGATAAACAAAAGGGAAAATATGGAATTGAACAAACTTCTGGAGAAACCAGAATTAAAGTACCCATGACATCTTCTAAATGGAACATCAAAAGAACATATATAGGGGGTGGAGCCAAGATGGCGGAGTAGAAACAGCTCGTCCAAGCCTCTCTGCCCCCAGATTCCCCCCAAACTATGTAAAAGGGGACTCTGAACAACTTCTGGAGCCCCAGCACCCACAGAACGACACAGAGAAGCTAACCTCCTGCCGAGGACAGCCCAGCAGCCCTGCAGGAAGGACCAGCGCAGCGGTCTGGGACCTGGCAGCGCGCAGCACGGAGCGCAGGAGCCAAGCCAAGCCCAGGTCCGCGTGAGCTGAGGTTTTAGACCCAGGGCGGCAGGGCCAGCAGCCGGCTGGAGGAACCCCAGAACACTAGGAGTTGTGGCGACTCCAGAATTATCAACTTAGACATGCCTAGGACAAAGTAAGAGGTTAGTGTCCTATGGACTTTGGGACCTGTATTTAGGGAATGCGTCGGCTCCCTCCCCTGGGGGCTAGAAGCCACTGAGGACAAACGCCATTTTGTAGTTTTCAGAGGCAGCTCCAGCTCCCACCTGCAAATCGTAGGGAGATCCAGCAATCAGTCTTGGGGGTAATCGCTCTTGCTTTAATCTCCCTGGATCTGGATTGTGATCTAGGGTGGAAGTCGTAGGTGGGTTTACAGCTTGCCAGAAACGGAAGTTGCCCCCCACACGTTTGGGACGAAAATTCCTCTATCTGGCCTTAAAGCCATAGTGTGGCAACAAGCCAAAAAGTCAAGTAATTAAGTGGCAACATGCCAAGGCAAAGGAAACAGAAAAATGCAACCCTAGACTCCTATTTTGGGGGCATAGAGTGGGAAAAGGACTGTGAGGTCAGAAGTCCTGCTCCAAAAGCCCCAGGGGAAACCATGAGCGGGTTGCAGGCCATAGAGGACCTAAAGAAGGACTTTAAAAATCAAATAAGAGAAGTGGAGGAAAAATTGGAAAGAGAAATGAGAAGGATGCAGGAAAAGTATGAAATGAGGGTCAACAGCCTGAGTGAGGAAAACAACACCTTAAAAAATAGACTAACTCAAATGGCAAAGGAGGCCCAAAAGGTCAATGAGGAGAAAAATGCCTTAAAAAGTCGAATTTGCCAGATGGAAAAAGAATCTCAGAAGTTCACTGAGGAGATTCATTCCTTCAGAGTTAGGCTGGAGCAAATGGAAGCTAATGACTTTATGAGAAATAAAGATGCTGTTAAGCAGATCCAAACAAATGAAAGATTAGAAGGCAATGTGAAATATCTCATGGGAAAAACCACTGACCTGGAAAATAGATCGAGGAGAGACAATTTAAAAATTATTGGACTACCTGAAAGCCATGATCAAAGAAAGAACCTAGAAATCAACCTTCAAGAAATTCTCAAGGAAAACTGCCCTGATGTTTTAGATCCAGAGGGCAAAATAGAGTTGAAAGAATCCACCGATCACCTCCTGAAAAAGATCCCAAAAAGAAAACTCCCAGGAATATTATAGCCAGGTTCCAGAATCCCCAGATCAAGGAGAAAATACTACAGGCAGCCAGGAAGAAACAATTTCAATATTGTGGAAACACAATCAGAATAGCCCAGGATCTGGCAGCTTCTATACTGAGGGATCAAAGGGCATGGAATATGATATTCCAGAGGGCAGAAGAGCTGGGAATGAACCCAAGGGTCACCTACCCAGCAAAACTGAGTATTTTGTTTCAGGGGAAAATATGGTCATTCAGTGGAATAGAGGACTTTCAAGCATTCTTGAGGAAAAAACCAGAGTTGAATAGAAAATTTGACATCCAGACACAAGAAAGAAGAGATGCCTGAGAAGGCAATCAGGGAAAAGAAATCAAAAGGAACTTATCAAAGTTGAACTATTTACATTCCTATATGGAAAAGCAATAACTGTGACTGATGATATCTTTCTCACTATGAAAATAATGGAAGAAGGGGGTGTGGTCATATGAATACATATGTGAATGTGTGTGTATATGGTTACAGTTATATATAGATAGAGGGCATAGGTTGAATTTTTTGGGAAGGGAGAATCCTCAAGGGATGAAATTATGAGGTGAGAGAGGAAAGTGGCAAGAGGAGATGGGGAGAGACAGGGTAGGGTAAACTATCCCATGTAGAAGAAGCAAGGGGAAGTGGTTGCAAAGGAGGGGGAGAATAAGGAAGGTTAAAAAGGCAAAACCACATTCACATTGAATTTGGTTCAGGGAGAAAATGACATACATACTAAATGGGATATCTCAACCTGCAGCAGGATAGGGGGAAGGGGGATGAGAGGAGGGATGATGGATGGGAGGGCATCCTTGGGGGGAGGGGAGGTTGGAAGTACCCACTATAGAAGAGGGACAGGATCAAGTAGGGAATGGACCAGGTGGGGGGTGGAATGAGTGGGAGGGAATTATAAGCAGCCTTGTACATTGTATCTACTACGATAATGTTTTGCATAGCTAGACATGTACAACATATACTGAATTACTTATCTCCCCAGAGGAAATGGGTGACAAGGGAGGAAGGGAATGGATCTGAAATTCGAGGTCTTAACATTAAATGTTTCAAATATATATAAATACTATTATTAATACTCTTTTGCTTGTAATAGGGAGATAAGATGTGCAGGCATTGGGACACAAAGATTCATCTTCCCCTAATGGAAAAGTCGATGGGGGTATGGGAGAAGGTATGGGAGAGAGCAGACTGGAGGAAGCGATATCTTGTGGGACTGCTATTCTGGGAGGGTAGGTAGGGGAATAATGGGGGGAAAATGATTGTAACTCAAAATCTGGCGGAAATGAATGATGTAAAACAGAAGTTAATAAAGCATTTATTTTAAAAAAAAGAACATATATATTTCTCAACACCATATGGAAATGTTAAAAAAAATAAATCAACCATGCACAAGGCAGAAATAGTCCATATATCCTTTGCAGGCTATAACAAAAAATAAAAACAGAAATTAGTTCTGAGACCAAAATAAAAAATACAGAATCAAAGAAATTTAACGATGAAATTTTAAATAACGAATAGGTTAAAGAACAAATCATATAAATAATCAACAACTATGTAAAAGAAATTTATAATGATGAGACAAGATAGCAAAATTTCTGAGATACGGCTTAAGCAGTCCTGGGGGAAATTACATCCTTACAATGAACATTAACAAAATAGAGAAAAGAAAAGATTGATGAATTGAATATCCATTTTAAAAGATTGGAAGATCAACAAATAAACCTAAAATAAGCACAAAAAAAGGAGATATTAAAATGAGAGGGAAAATAGATAAATGGGAAACAAAAAACCCCAACAAAACATATAAATGCTAAATAAAAGAAAACGCTGGTTCTCTGAAGACTTATAAAATTGACAAACCCTTCACTAATCTGATTTTTAAAAAGAGCAGAAAATGAAATCAATAAAATAGCAAATGAACAAGTTGAAATTTCAGTAAAACCAGAAGAAATAACAAGAAAAATCAGTTCATATTATGGATAGTTATGTACTGCGAACACAAAAGAAAGGGAGTAATAGCTTCAAAAATATAAATACCCAAACAATCAGAAATCTAGATAGAGATCTTATATAACCTGATCTCAGAAAAGGAAAAAATTCTAGTTATTAATACAAAACAAAAACCCAACTATCAAAGAAAATATGGATTCAAAGGAGAATTCTATCAAAATTTTTAAAAAGCTAGTGTCCACATTTCACAAATTATTCTCAAAAACTGAGGGCAAAAAAAGCACCCTACCAGAATCCTTTTATGAGACAAATATAATCTTAATACTTAAGCCAAGGAAAGATAAAACACAGAAATAAAACTATGGGTCAATTTCATTAATGAACACTAACACAAAATTTTTAAACAAAATCTTACCAAACCGACTACAACAATTTATCCAATAAGTCCTTCATTATGATTGATTGGGATTTATACCAGGGATGCAACTTGGATGTTCAACATTAGGAAAACAATCAATATAATTATATTAAAAACCAAAATGTCCAAAAACACACAATCATCTTAAGAGATACAGAAAAAAATCTTTTGAGAAACTACAGCACTCTTCTATGCTTAAAAGAAAAAGAAAAACCTACAAAGTATAGGCATGGAAGAATTTATTTTTAATATCAAAAATAGCTTCTATATACTCATGATCAACTGTTATTCAGTATTGTATTTAGAAATGTTAGTTATAAGGTCTATATCCCAAAGACGTCCCAAAAAAGAGAAAAAGACCTATTTGTACAAAAATATTTATAGCAGCTCTTTTTGTGGTGGCTAAGAATTGGAAAACAAAGCAATGCCCATCAATTGGGAAATGGTTAAACAAGCTTTGGTATATGATTGTAATAGAATATTATGTGTTATAAAAAATGACAAGCAGGATGATTTCAGAAAAATCTGGAAAGACTTACATGAACTGATGCATAGTGAAGTAAATAGAACCGGGAGAAAGTAGTACACAATAACAGCAATATTGTTCCATGAAGAAGTGTGAATGACTTAACTATTCTCAGCAATACAATGATCCAAGACAATCTGAAAGGGCTAAGCATATTATCCACTTCCAGAAAAAGAACTGATACTAAATGAATAAAGACTGAAGCATGCTATGTTTCACTTTCTTTTTTATTCTTTTATTCAAGTCTTCTTGTACAAAATGACTAATATGGAAATCTTTTACATAACTGCATGTGTATAAAGTGTATCTGATTGCTTACTGTCTCGGGGAATGGAGAATGGGAAGAGAAAGATCAGAATTTGGAACTCAAAACTTAAAACTAAAAATTTTATTAGAAAAGGCTAAAAAAACTAACATTTGAAATAAAAAGCAAGGTAAATTGCAAAAGAATAAAGAAATGTTAGCTATAGCAATAAGAAAAGAAAAAGAAATTGAAGGAATTAGAGTAGACAATGAAGAAACAAAACTACCACTCTTTGTAGATGATATGATGATATACTTAGGAAAAAAAATATTGAAAACGAATACTGGAAATAGCAGAAACTTTAGCAAAGTTGCAGGACAAAAAAAAAAAATAAACCCACATAAATCATCAGCCTTTCTATATAACACCAACAAAGTTCAGCAGCAAGAGACAGGAAGAGTAATTCCATTTAAAATAACTGTGGACAACATAAAATACTTGGGGGTCTACCTACCAAGAAAAACCCAGGAACTATATGAACACAAAACACTTTCACACAAAGTCAGATCTAAACAACTGGAAAAATATTAAATGTTCATGGGCAGGCCAAGTCAGTATAATGCAAATGACAATTCTACCTAAATTTATTTATTTATTCATAGCCATACCAATCAAACTACCAAAAATCTATTTTATAGAAAACAGAAAAATTTTTTAGAAAAAAAAATTCATCAGGAAGAACAAAAGGTCAAGGATATCAAGGGAATTAATGAAAAAAGAATGCAAATTTCTAACCACACCAAATCTCAAACAGTTTTTGTAAAGCAGTTTTGTAAATTTAGTACTGGCTAAGAAATAGAGTGGTGGATAAGTGAAATAAATTAGGTATACAAGACAATGTTGTAAATAATATATAATATAATATATATTGTAAATAATATACTATATGATAACCCAAAGATCCACACTTTTGGAATAGATGGATTGGGCCCAATGGATTCAAACGAGAATTCAATCAAACCTTTTAAAAAAGCTAGTGTCCACATTTCACAAATTATTCTAAAAAACTTAGTCATTTATTATGATTAAGTGAGATTTATACAATTTGACAAAATAATGTTGGGAAAACTGGAAAATAGTATTGCAGAAGCTAGATACAGATCAACATCTCATATACCAAGATAAGATCAAAATAGGTACATAATCTAGACTTAAAAGGTGATATCATAAGCAAATTGGGGGAGCAAGAAAGAGTTTACCTGTCAGATCTATGGGTAAGGGAAGAATTTAGGACCAAAGAAAATGCAAAGTTCTACAAAATGTAAAATAGATAATTTTGATTATATAAAATTAAAAAGTTCTTGCACAAACAAAACCAATGCAATCAAAATTATAAGGAAAGCAGAAAACTGGGGGGGAAATGTTGCCACAAGTATCTCTGATAAAGATCTCAGTTCTTAAATATATATAGAACTGAGTCAAATTTATAAAAATACAAGTCATTCCCCAATTAACAAATAATCAAAGGATATGAACAGGTAATTTTCAGACAAAGAAACCAAAGCTATCTATAGACATATGAAGAAAGCTCTAAATCACTACTGACTAGAGAAATGCAAATTCTGAACCATCATCTTATACCTGTAAGATTGGCTAAAATGACAAAAAAGGAAAATGATAAATGTTGGAGGGAATACTGGAAAATGTGGACACTAATGCACTTTTTCGTGGAACTGTGAACTGTAAATGTGAACTATTCTGGGAAGAAATTTGGAACTATGTTCAAAGGCTATAGAACTGTGCATACACTTTGATCCAACAATACTACTGCTAGGTCTATATCCAAAAGAGATTTTTTAAAAAGGGGGGAAGGCTGATACTCTAAGCCATCTGGGAAAGTAAGGAATAGTTTGTTTACCTGTCAGACTTGTGGGGAGGGGATGACTTTATGACCAAACAAGAATTAGAGAGCATTATAAAATACAACAAGGATAATTTTGATTACATTAAATTGAAAAGTTTCTGTACAAACAAAGCCAATGTAACCAAGATTAGGAGGGAAGTAGAAAATTGGGGAAAAAATTTGATAACCTATGTCTCTGATAAAGGACTCATTTCTAAAATATACAGAAAATTGAGTCAAATCTATAAGAATACAAGTCATTCCCCAATTGATAAATGGTCAAAGGATATGAACAGGCAGTTTTCAGATAAAGGAATTAAAGATATCTATAAGCATATGAAAAAATGCTCTAAATCACTATTGATTAGAGAAATGCAAATCAAAACAATTCTGAGGTACCACATCTCACCAGTCAGATTGGCTAAGATGACAAAACAGGAAAATGACAAATGCTGGAGAGGATGTGGACAAATTGGAACACTAATGCATTGCTGGTGGAGTTGTGAACTGATCTAACCATTCTGGAGAGCAATCTGGAATTATGCCCAAAGGGCTATAAATAATTTCATACCCTTTGACCCAGCAATACCACTTCTAGGGTTATATCCCAAAGAGATCATAGAAGTGGGAGGAAGACCCATATGTACAAAAATATTTATAGCAGCTCTTTTTGTGGTGGCAAAGAAGTGGAAATTAAGGGGGTTCCCATCAGTTGGGGAATGGCTAAACAAGATGTGGTATATGAATGTAATGGAATCCTATTGTGCTATTAGAAATGAGGAGGAGATGGACTTCATATTTACCTGGAGAGGCTTATACAAACTGATGATGAGTGAGAAGAGTAGAATCAGAAGAAATTTGTACACAATTACAGACACAACGTATGTGTAAAGACCAACTTTGACAGATTGGACTCTTCTCAGCAATGCAGGGTTATAAGTCAACCCCAAAAGACTAATGATGGAGAGAGATGTCTACATCCGGAGAAAGAACTAGAAAGAACTGAGTTTGAATCCAGATTGAAGCAAACTACCTGCTCTTTTTCTTTTTCTTGTTTGGTTTTGTTTCCTCTTTCCCATTGTTCATTCCATCTGATACATTCCTTCTTTATTACCTGACTAATGTCTAATGTTAAAGTATTTGCAGATCCTATACTTGATTGTATGCCACCATGGGGGGAGGAGGAGGGGAAAGAGGGAGGGAGAGAAAATTTGAAACTCAAGGAATTGTGGAACTGAAACTTGTAAACTAAAAGTAAACAAAAATTAATAAAGAGCAAAATTTTTTTTAAATTAGTAAAAAGGGGGGAGGGGGACCCATTTGTACAAAAATATTTAAAGCAGCTCTTTTTGTAGTGGCTAAGAATTGGAAAATGAGAGAATGCTGAGAAATTAGGGAATGGTTGAAGAGTTGTGGTATATGATTGTGATGAAACATTATTGTGCTATATAAGAAATGACAAGCAAGGGGCAGCTAGGTGTAGTAGTGGATAGAACACTGGTCCTCAAGTCAGGAAGACCTGAGTGCAAATCCAGCCTCAGACACTTGACATACTTACTAGCTGTGTGACCTCGGGCAAGTCACTTAACCCCAATTGCCTTGCCTTCTCCTCTCCAAAATTTTAAAAACAAAATTTAAAAATTAAAAAAAAAATGACAAGCAGGACGATTTCAGTAAGACTTACATGAAGAACTAATACAAAATAAAAGTGAGCAGAACCAACAGAATGTTGTACACAGTAATAGCAATACTGTACAATGAAGAACAATGAATTACCTTATAAGCTATTCTCAGCAATACAATGATCCAAGACAATCCCAAAGAATTAATGATGAAGCATACTATCTTCTTCCAAAGAACTGCTATTTCTGAAAACAGACTAAAGCATGGTGTGTTTCGCTTTCTTTCCTTTATTTTTTTATTCAAGTCTTCTTCTACAAACTGACTAATATGGAAACGTTTTACATGAATACACATGCATAACCTATATCTGCTTACCATCTCAAGGTTCAGGTATGGGAGAAAAAGGGGGAAAAAGGGATAGAATTTAGAACTCAGAACTCATAAAAAAAGTAAAAAAAAACCTTGTAATTATAGCTAAGTTATATAAGCAACTAATAGATATATACATATATATGTAAAACTAATAGCCATTCCCCAATAAGTGGTCAAAATCCCTTGACCAAGAGTAAACAGTTGTCAAAAGAAAACTACCAACTAATCACAACCACATGAAAACATGCTCCAAATCACTAATAAGAGAAAGGAAAATAAAAAACAACTCTGAGATGTCATCAAACACTTATCAGAGAAATTGAGTCAACCATTCAAGCACTTCTCAACTTACTTATCATGCATTAGTGTTGCATAAACAGAAGCTTTTCAGTTATAAATAATCAAAGTTACTTGTTTTATTTTCTGTAATGACCTCTATCTCTTGTTTGGAAATATTTAACAAAATTAATAAAAATTCAACACAGCACTAAATAAATAATTTGTAAAGAGCTTTACTATTTACAAAGTGTTCACCTTCAAAGAACCTCATGAGGTAGGCAGTACAATATTTACCCAATTTTATATATGAGGAAACTTAGGCTCAAAAAAGTTAAGTAATTTGTTCAAATTTACACAAAGAGTTACAAATCCCTGAAGCAAGTTTTCATACAAAATTATGTTTAATATGTTCCTTAAGAAGGTAGGGAAATATATAAACCATTTTAGAAAGATAACCATTCAAAATGGTTTAACTGAAACTTGAAAAATAAAATACAGAGTTCAATCATCAAAACTTACCTTTCTTATTTATTTCTATGACAAAAGTAAATCATTTAACATAATGACTTGTAGAGCTTGTTTCTAAGCTAACATCAAAAGACAGGAATAGTTGCTTTTAATATTTTTGCCCTAAAATTTTTCATTGGTAAAAGCTTGCTTTGTATCTGCCTTTGCTAAGGTAAGCTGGTAAACAGTATGACAAAGGATAAAATCAATAGTAACACTTAAGAAAACAAAACCTATAAGGAATAGTTTTAACAAAGGGAAATAATATATCTTTTTAAAATGACCCTTTTTCTTTTTTATATACCACTCATTTCCAATCATATTTCCTCTGTTCCAAAACAAAACTCTTAACTACCACAGCAAGGTTCATCAACATATGCAGTATTCCTCATCTAAGAGTTTCCCTATCTCTAACCAGAAGAAAAAGATGTTGCATCATTTGCTGGTCAATGCATTTAAGTCAAGTTTAACTGATTTTCGGTTTACATTATGGTAGTCATGAATATTCCTGGTTCTGCTTTCTTCACTCTGCATTGGTTCATATGAGTCTTCCCATGTTACTCTGAATTGCTCATATTCATTGTTTTTTATGAAGCAATATTTCATTACATTCATGTACCAGTTTGTTCAGCCATTTTCCAAATGACGAGTACCTATTTTTGTAGTTTGTCATTATAATCTACAAAAAGTGCTGCCATTATTAGTTTGTTAATACATATAATCTTTCTGTCTATGAACACTTAAGAGCACAATAGCTGGTCCACTGATTCAAAAGGTGTGAATGGTTGATTAATTTTTTTAAACATAATTTCAAGTTGCTCTCTGGAATTTTTCAACCAATTCACAGTTCTCCCAATGGTGTGTCAATGTGTCTGACTCCTTCCCTTCCCCCAGCTATCAATGTTTTCCTCTTTGGGATTACCTTCCATATATTCTTTATATAGCTGGTATGTTACTTGTTTTCTTCCCCATTAGAATATGTGCTCCATGAGGGGAAAAAAAGAAAACTGTTTTTTGCCTTTTTTTGTATCCCCAACACTTAACAGTTATTAAGTGAATAATATATGCAACTATCTAGTAGTGTAGCATAACATAGCATCGAGGTGGTATACTGGATAGAGTTCTGGGCTTAGAGTCGGTAAGATCTGGGTTTAAATGCAGCTTCAGGAACTTACTAATTCTGTGACTTTGGGCAAGTCACTAACATCTGTTTGCCTCAGTTTCCTCAAATACAAAATGGGGATAATAATGATACCTACCTCCAAGGGTTTTTATGAGGATCAAGTGAGATAATGTTTGTAAAGGATTCAGCACAGTGGCTGGAACATAGTAGGCACTATATAAAATGCTAGGTATAAAGACCACGTTCAAATCTCACTTCTTACAATTACTAGTTACACTATATAGTGATCCTCTTCACTACTATGACTTCTTTGGGTCTGTTTCTATAGCTATAACTGCAATGTACTACAAGAACAGTATTATTGTGAAGCACAAATTAGATAACATGCATAAAGTACTTTGCAAGCCTTAAAAAGCACAACATTGGGGAGGCTAGGTGGCACAGTGAATAGAGAGCACCAACCCTGGAGTCAGTTGGAGTCAGAGCACCAACCCTAGACCTGAGTTCAAATCTGGCTCAGACACTTAACACTTAATAGCCATGTGACCTTAAGCAAGTCACTTAACCCCAATATTATATATATATATATATATATTATAATATATAACACAATATATATATAACATATAATAATAATATAATTATAATATAATATTAATACCAGGTTGCAGGTAGGTAGCAACATTAAATGTTGAACTTGGAATCTGGAAAATCTAAGTTCAAATCTTGCCTTAGGCATTTACACTTAACCTCTCTTTGCCTCAGTTTCCTCATCTGTAAAACATGCACTACTTCACAAAATTGTTGTGAAGATCAAATGAGCTAACACAGATCCAGTGCTTTGCAAATGTTAAAATGCTATGTAAATGCTAGCTATTTTTATTATTATATCATGATTATTACTGTTTTTATTAGGCAATCTGAATTTGAATAAAGGGAAACCAGTACAACTAATTTACTTAAGAGTTTCAGAAACCCAACCACCAGAGGTTAGAGTAAAAATCATTAAAGCACAGTGGGACTGAGTAGGGGAAATGGTTTTGCATGGATTAGGATTGAGTTGAGACAAATTACAAATTCTTTGGGTGGACACAGTATAGATGGAGTGCTTTCTGGAAGAAAATGACGTTGGTACTGGCTTTAATGAATATTGTAATAAATTAAGAGGAAATACAGTATCTCCAAATTTCACTTAATTTCAAAAAATTCTCCTGGTTAGTATGAAATGACTTAGAAAAAATTTGAGAACAGTGTAAGAGACAACAAAATTGCAGTTGAGTTTGTGTGGGAAAGTATATGTTTCCAAAATGATTGGCTTAAGTTTTCATTAACACTCCAGGAAAAGGATGTGGGAGTTAATGCACACTGTTGCCTGAAGACAAGAAAATGCCAGATAAAATCGATTAAGTTTTCCTTTGGGGGAGGGATAATGGGAGAGGTGGGGAGGGAAAACTAGAGTGAAGGGATGAGAATTCATCTATGATAGGAAGGAGTTGGCTAGTAGGCTCCCTTTCAACTCTAAATCTACAATCCAATAATAAATAATTTGTATCTGAAAAATGATAGCCCAAATTTCCACATTTTTTCATTCTAAAGAAAGTGAATATTTTAGAAAGTTTAGGATAAACAATGAGTAAATTACATCTAATTATACTTCACCTGACATTTAAAAATGTGTATATTAATCTGGGCACAAGTATCAGTGTATTATACTTTAACTGAAATTTTGCTGAATATTAATTTGGATTGTGAGTTATGGGACCTGAATTCAAATCTTCCTGTGTGAGTTTATGTCACTCTACCTCTCTCAGCCTGTTCCCTCATTTATTAGGAAAAAAAAGGGAGGGGAGACAGAAAATACGGAATGGACCAGATTTCAAATCCTTTCCAGCTCTAAATCTATGATCCTATGGAGTTTCAATTGTGAATTGATAAAAGTTATTTAAGCATCTGAATTTATCAAGGCAAACTGAGCTACAGGAAAGCATTTAACAACTATAGCTTATTTTCACTCATTTAAATTGAACATTGAAAAAAAATCTTCAATTCAATAAGTAAAGAAGGAAAGAGATGATGAAGACTGAATTTACTTCATAATAGAACATTTCAAATTTCTCACACTGACCTAGGTGAAAGTATATGCAATTTGTCTTTTAAAAATGTACCAATATGGGAGGCTAGGTGGCTCAGTGAATAGAGCACCAGCCCTGGAATCAGGAGGACCTGAGTTCAAGTCCAGCCTCAGACACTCAACACAAAAAACTAGCCATGTGACCTTGGGCAAGTCACTTAACCCCAACTGCCCTCCAAAAAGAAAAAAAAAATTTTTTAAATGCACCAACCACAGTATACATCTTACAAGTTTCAAGTTTAAACACATACTTGTTTTAAAAATAACTAAATTCTTGCTATTAAAGAAAAATATCCAGAAAACCAATTTGCTTTAATTAACAAAATTAGATACATACAAATAAAAATACCTAACTGCCTAATACAGCATGGCAAAAATGTACCCTGAACAGTCATAACTAGCTACATTTGAGATGTATTACCTTATGATGATTTCACAAGCTTCAACTTTGCTTAATAAAGTTTTTACACCACTGAAAAACTAATGTGAAAAAAATCAAAATAAATCACATATCATTCACCTCCTAACAGCAACTTATTATTGTATATATAATATAGCAGAACAAATACTCAATATGGAATCAAACTGGAATCAAAATATGGATTCAAATCCTGGCTGTGTACAAGTTACAACCTGGGTGACCTTGGGCAATACAATTCATCTTTCTGAGCTTCATTATCAATTAATTAGATAATACACATTTAACATCACAGTACCAATCAGGGACTATGCAGGTGCTGGGATAGAAAGAAGAAAGAAAGAAAGAAAGAAAGAAAGAAAGAAAGAAAGAAAGAAAGAAAGAAAGAAAGAAAGAAAGAAAGAAAGAAAGAGAGAAAGAGAGAAAGAGAGAAAGAGAGAAAGAGAGAGAGAGAGAGAGAGAGAAAGAAAGAAAGAAAGAAAGGAAGAAAGGAAGGAAGGAAGGAAGGAAGGAAGGAAGGAAGGAAGGAAGAAAGAAAGAAAGAAAGAAAGAAAGAAAGAAAGAAAGAAAGAAAGAAAGAAAGAAAGAAAGAAAGAAAGAAAGAAAGAAAGAATCCCTACTCTGGGGGAACTTCTGTTCTAAAGGGGAAGACATGAACACATAACACATAAGATGTTAATACTCAACATGTCAACTGACACTCACTTGTCTATCTATTATTGGAGAGCGGAGCATTAAATTCCTCCCAAAATCTTCCCTTATAGAAGACTCAAAACTTTTCAGGTCACTCCATTTTCTATCAGCTGCCCTGGTTGGCTTCAACTTCATGGAACACCAGGTGCCTGTGCCTAGTACCTCCAGGAGGATCACCCCCCTCCCCACTCCAGCTTTTCAGTTTCCTTTGGGGTGTTTTCTCTCATTAGACTATAAGTTCCTTGAGGGCAAAGGTTGTCTCTTTTTCTCATTTGTAACTCCAGCATTTAGCAAAGAGCCTGGTACTTAGTATGTACTTAATAGATGCTTACTGAATTGAATTGAAAAGAAATACAAAATAAGCACAGAATAGTTTAACACAACATAGTTAGGAAAGCATGGTATTAGCAACTGGTGGAATCAGTAAAGGCTTCTCATAGAAGGTGGTACTTAAAACTACATCTCAAATGAAGTAAGAGATTATATAAAGTGAAGATGAGGTGGGAATAAGAAAAGTACTTTAGAATCTAAATCTATGATCATATGATTTTTCTGAATATAAACATGAATTATTTATATCAACTACTTAAAATGCACTTTTTATAGAAAAAAACAGATTAATCTTCTTGACTAGTCACCCAATCTATTTTAAGAAAAAGTATTTTTTGTCTTATACAAAACCAGAGAACCAGGATTAAAATCCTAATTCTGACAGTCACAATCTCTCTGGAATTCAGTCCCTTTCTCACTAAAAAATGGATGTTAAACTAAGATCTCTCAGCTCTCAATCCTACCATCCTATTAATGGACATGTAAATTGCTCTTCTTTAATAAACAACACTAAACAGAAATATGAAAAGTTCACAACAAAGGGCTTCTTCAAGTCTTGAAATACTATTTATTTTTGACCCAATGAATTTTTTTTCCTAACACCATTACTGTCCAAGATAAATCATTCATATTTTTAACTCCACTCTTCCTTTTTACCACTGGTAATACTAGACAGAACAAAGCTTTCAATCTTTGGATGAATTTGGACAAAGTCACTTAACCACTCCAGTCCTCAATTTAGTCTATAACACAAAGAGATGAGACTTATAATATTCTGTAATTCTGTAAGTATAAAGCTAATTAACCCAGAAGAGTGCTCAAATATGAAACTCTGCCCTGAGAATCACATATGAAAACTGACCTGCAACATCTGCATAGAGTACATGGGAAAAAACAAAAAATCTTCCTCATTACTCAAGATCAAAGTTAGAGAAAGACGGTCAGAAAAAATGTTGAGAGAACAATGAAAATCAACAGTAATTTCTTTCAGCTACATAATTGTCTTGTGAAAATTTCTGACTTACAATACAATTAGAGGCTCATTATCAAATGCTCCGATTCCAAAGTGGCATAGTGGGCAGTTTAGGAAGACCTGAGTTCAAATCCAGTCTCAGTCACTTACTTGCTATTATCATTCTGGAGCTGGCCCTCATCACTCCAGTGTGGGCTACTGCTTCTTTACAACTAATGTTATATCTTCTAGCAGAAGACTTTCCCAACCTCTCTTAATTCTAGTGCTTTCCCTCCATTAATTACTTACTATTTATTCTGTATAGAGTTTGTCTGTATATTTTTATTATCCCCCCTACTAGACTTTGACCTTCTTGAGGGCAGGGACTGTCTTTTGCTTCTTTTTATCCTCAGTGCTTGGTATAATGCGAGGCACATAATAGTCACTTAATGTTTAGTGACTGACTGACTCTTGTTAAGTCACTTAATTTGTCTGCCTCAGTTTCCTCATGTGGAAAATGATAAGGGCTGTTTTGAGGATCAAAGGAGATATCTATAAAGTAGGTTTCAAAAGGCATGGTAAGCACTTAATAAATGCTTCTTCCCTTCTCCTTAAAACTAGTAGTCTTCCCAATGCAAGGAATTTCCAATGCACTCTTCATTAAGATCTTTACAGATACTCTCATCCATAATCTCAGCCTATTCTCCCTAATTCTTATCATCTGTAAACCTAACAAGCATATTATCTGTATCTTCATCTTTTATCCAAGTCATTGAGATATACAGACACAGACACAGACAGACAGACACACAGACACACACACAGCATGGTGCCAAGGACAGCTCCCTAGGATCTTCCACTAGATCAGGGGTTAACTTTTTTGTGTGCCATGGACCCCTTTGGCAGTTTGTTAAAGCCAATGAGCCTCTTCTCAGAATAATTATTTAAATAACTGAAGGAAATGCAAATTTTTATTTAGAGGTTAATAAAAATAAAGATGTAATTTTCCCATCAAAGTTCATGAACCCCCTTAAATCTGTCCATGGACTCCTTATGGATCTATGGACTTCCAGGGTAAGAATCTTCACTCTAGATTCTTCCATTTGAGCTAACATAAACCCACTAATTACTACTTCTTAGGTCTAGTGATTCAACTCCTTCCGCATCTTCCCATCTCACCACAAACAGAGCATGAAAATCTTGCTGAAATCTAAATATACCAATCTATGAGTCTAGTAATTCTGCCAACAAAGAAATGAGGTCAATGTGGCATGAAATGTTTAATCCATGCTGGCTTTAAATGATCATTGCTAAGAATTTTAATGGCTTAGGGCACAAGGAATGGAGGTAGAGGGAATAACATGAGGGTCCAGTAATGTTCAAAGGAACTCGGATGGCCACCCTATGCAACTCCCAAAAGGGTGAAGGTCTTCTATTCTCCTGTGTCAGTACCCTGTGGGAATGTTCTCCATGTAACCACTAGCACCTCTTCAAAAAAAAAAAAGAACCTGCCCTAGGTTCTTTCATTGCTTTTGGTTCTACATGCTCAGGAGAAAAAGATCCAGAAATCTGCCAGAAACAGAAGTCAGACTCACTGGTCTACAAAGTCAGAGGCTCTGAATTTAAATTTTGATTTTGATGCTTTCCTGTGGGGCCCTGGGTAGGTCACTTAACTTCCCTGGATTTCAGTTTCCTCATCTGTAAAAATGAAAGGATCAGAGATTAGATGGCCTCTGAGGTCCCTTCTAACTATAACCACTTCTGAAATTCAGGTCAGTACTAAGGATCACAGGTTCTTGGAGCTAGAGCTGGGTGGGGCTGCAGTTCATCTGGTCAGGGGCCCTGGGGGGTTAAGTGATTTTCCCAATATCAGACACAGGGGCTATTCCAACTGAACCCAAGGGGAAGCACTTTTTCCACTAGACCAATATCAAGAGATGATGTTTCCAGTTTCTCTAGAAAGCACCTAACAAGAGTCATCATGAAACTGATTAATTAATAGTAGTCTGGGATGCTAATGAGTAACTTCCAAATACATTTGTGAAGAAAAATTGCAATTTGTGTCCTTATTTCAAACAGTAGTCAAAACCTAAATAGACGGGGGGGGGGGCGCCAAGCATGTGCTTCTAAGTATAAATTTTATTAATGTTTCTGAATGAATTCTCACTAGGTTTGGACAGGACCTTTCAAACAATTACTATAGATGGTTGCAAAAGGAAGAGAATAAGCTAAATTTAATAATATGTAGCAATTAACTAAAGACTTAAATAGTAGTAACAAACAAGAATTGAAGCATTATGAATGAAAACTCTCCACTGCAGTCCTTTAAAAAAAGGATATAAAACAACTATGAAAACTTTAATGTGTGATCTAAGTCAAAACTTAATATTTTAAAGATGGTATCTTTCAATCTACTTGATAAAGGGGGAAATCCAAACTCCCAAACGTTTACATGTATCCGTCCGTGAGTTGGCTGAAGAATTTAAAAACTAGATTATCCACCTTTTCCTTGCAGATGGAAGCTTTCTAACAAGAAAGTGAGTGAAACGGGACAACACGCACAATAGTCAGAAGCAGACAGTTCAGAACCACAACCGAGGGCTAAAGTCCTTTGTGCATTTTGGGGTGGGGGGGGCAGACCAGTGGATTAACTGATGTGATTCTAGGTGTGGAAAGTCCCTTTACCAAAGGAGATCGACAACTGTCCCGCAACTGTACAGCCTGGGAGGGTCGGGGGAGCACTGGTGGTTGTGTCCCGCTCCGGGTACACATGCCCGATGGGTTTGTCAAGAGCGGGATCTGAACCCAGGGCTTGCAGACCCCGGGGACGGCTCACGCTGCACCACCCCAGGCACGGGGAGGGTGGGAAAGAGCAGGAGAAGCGGCCGCACCGGGGGTAAAGGGGAGCGGAGAAGACCCGGGGGGGGGTGAAGGGGGGAGCAGGCCTGAGAGGGGGTGAGGGGCTCAGAGGAAGGAGAGAACGGAGCACAATGAGAGGCGGGGAAGGGCCAGGGGTCGGGGCTGAGCCGGGGGGAGAGGCTCTTTCCGGGCCGCCGCACTCACCTGCCGGACACTGGGCCCGCGGCCAGCGGGAGCGGCTGCGCCGCTGGGGCGCTCCCCCGGCTCGATGCAGCCCCGGCCGCCGCGGGAGCTCGGGAAACCGAAAGAGGGGTCCGGAAGGGAAGAGGGGCAGGAGGCGGCCGCGGAGTGGTGTCTGGGGAGGAGGACATAGGGGGGCGCTTGGAGCCCGAGCTCCCCCTCTTCCCTCAAAGACAGCCGACCCTGCAGCCAGAAGGCCCCATTCCTCCGGCTGCCCGGGGGCTCCCCTCGCCCGTGGCACCCTCCTGGCCGCGGCCCGGTTTCCGGCGGTTTCACTCCGCCCCCCCTCCCTACTTCGTGTCCGCCATCTTGTTTAAGGCGGGAGCAGCGCAGTGCGCATGCGTAGGCGGAGACCGCTCCTCCCCCGCCTTATTCCATTCACCCGCCTCGCTGCCCACGCCCCAACACGTCCCCGAGGGGCGGGACCCTTCCCCTACATGCCTTCGCCCTGACTCTGCTCGGGCGTCGCTGGGGTCCCCCGGGGCGGCTAGGGCACATCCCCGGCATTCGTCGTCTTGCGGCTTTGGGAAGGCGAAAGGGCCTTTCCTCGCTCTCCTCCCCTGGGGCTTTGTCTGGATGCAGGCCCCCCACTTTCCCCCCACGATCCTGTACAAGCATCTGCGAGATGGCCGCTCCCCGCGGTAGTCAAGAGCTGTGTTCAAATTCTGCCTCAAACCCCTAGTAGCCCCATGCCCCAGCACGAGTGGCGAAACCCTATTCCGTGTCTAAAGCGAGGGCAATAATAGCCCCGACTTTACATAGAGGCCTGAGAACCAAAGGAAACACCACCAGAGAGGGGCTTCGCAATCTTAAAGCAGGATATGCATGCTCGCTGTTATTATTACTAGGAGCTAGGTGCAAATACAGCTCCATCAGGATGGCTTCTTAATGTTGTCCCCGTTGGAGCAATAATGTCCATTACCTTGGCCCTTACTTATTCAGGTGTCTCCTATGTTGGTGTCATGTGATAATAAGGCACTGCTTGTGTTCACGCCTCCCAGCTAGATGAGGAATTCCTTCAAGTCTTACTTCTCTGGCATTCTGCCGCCACGTTGCAGACTGTCCTGGGCACAGGGTGCATTCCTTGATTAGTCAATACAAGCTGCTTGGGACTTTCACCCTAGATATCTTGGTTTCGTTTCAACTTTGCCACACTAACAGCATGACTATGTAACTAACAACTTTCCTGGGTCTAACTGTGCTTTACTGTAATATACACCTGCTCTACTTGAGGGCTGTGATAATAGATCAGTCAATTAATAGAACAGGTGGGTAGCACCTTGGATAGAGGATAGACCTTGGGATCAGGAAAGCCTGATTTCAGATCTTGCCCCAGACATTTACCTGTGATCCTGAGCAAGTCGCTGAAACTCCTTTAGCTTCAGTTTCCTCATCTACAAAATATAAAATTGAGATAATAATTGCACCTACTTCAGGAGGGTGTTATGAAAATCAAATAAGATAGCATATAAAACATTTTCTAAACCTTAAACATAAATGTTATTATTAATTATTGAGCACTATGTCTGACACAGTGTGTTATGGGAAGGAAAGAAAGAAGGAAAAAGGAAGGGCACAAGCATTTAATAAGCACCTACTATGTGCCATGTACTGTGAAGCATTTTACAAATATTACCTCATTTAATTCTTACAACAACCCTGCAAGGTAGGTGCTATTATTACCCCTTATTTTACAGTTAAGAAAACTAAGAGTTACATAGAAGTATAAGACAGACCCTGGCTTCAAGAAGCTTACAACTTTATTTTTTTAAATTAATACTTTTATTTATTTTTTTAACAAATGCTTTATTAACATCTAGTTTACATCATTCATTTCTGCAAGATTTCGCATTACAAATTTTCTCCCCGTTTTTCCCGCTACCCACCACCCCAAAATTGCAATCACACTGGATATCCCCTCCTCCAATCTGCTCTCTCCCATATTTTCTCCCATACCCTCTCCAACTTTCAAGTAGGGCAGGATGGATCTCTATGTTCCCCTATACAGTATATCTTATTTCCCAGTTACATGTAAAATAATATTAGTAATAGTATATACATATTTTTTTAAATATTTGATTTTAAAGCTTTGAATTCCAGATTCATTCCCTTCCTCCCTTGTCACCCACTGGGAAGATAAGCAATTCAATATAGGTTGTACATGTGAAGCTATGCAAAACATTTCCATAGTGGATATATTGTAAAAGACTGACTATATTTTCCTCCCTCTTATTCCACCTCCCGCTTGTTCTATTCTCTACCTTGATCCTGTCCCTTTTCAAAATGGGGTGCTTTCAACTTCCCACACCCCTAGCCTGTCCTCCCTTCCATCATCTCCCCTCTCATCCCCTTTCCCCCTATTCTCCTGTAGGGTGAGATACCCTATTTAGTGTGTATGTCATTCACTCCCTAAGCCAAATTCAATTCAAATAAGGTTGAACCATTTCCTTTTGCCTTCCTGTTCTTCCCCTCCATCGTGACCATTTTCCCTTGCCTCTTCTATATGAGATAGTTTACCCCATTTTGTCTCTCCCCATCTCCTCTCATTATATTCCTCTCTCACCTCTTAATTTCACCTTTCAAGTATCACCCCTTCCTATTAAATTGGTCCTGTGCCCTCTATCTAAGTATATGTAAGGGTTATGGGATTTAAAGATCTTCCATGCCCCATTGGACTTGCTGACATAGCAGGAGGGGGTGGGGCAAGAGGAAGAGAAAAAAAAAAAGCTAGAGTTCCGTTGGAGACTGTTGGGGACTGTTGGTGGTCATGGCAACAGCAGCAGCAAAAGTAAAGGCCGAAGTGGAGGTGGAGGCAAAAACCCCTTTTTGAGCCAGCCAGAATTTCTGCTAAGGACTCTTGTTGGGGACTGTCAGGGACTGGAATTGCGGGGGGCCGGAGCTGTTGTGAGCATGCTTCCCAGACGCTGAGCAGTTGCTGTGAGTGGGGAGAGAAGGACCTTTGCCTGAGGTAGCCCGTTCTGTTTTGAAGGCTTAAGAATGTGGTTGGTTACTACATTAACTACTTGTGCCAATTTAATAACTACTCTGATGGCTTTGACTTTCTGGTTTTGGGACTCAGTTATTTGGTATTTTAATAAATTCTCTGGTTTTATCCCCCATATAGAGAGCCTGATATATTTTGTGATTAATAACCACATAAGACTATTTATAATTGCCATAGACATAGTGAATATTGCATTGTTAATACAGTATACCTGCACACATATATACACATATTCACATATGTATTCATATTCCCATATACCCTCCTATATAGACATACACACACACACACACACACACACACACATTTCTATTCCTTTCAACTATTCTCAAACTGAGAAAAGTTTCATAAGTTACAATTATTGTTTTTCCATGTAGGGATGTAAATAGTTCAACTTTGATAAGATCCTTATGATTTCTTTTCCCTGTTTAGCTTCTCATGATTCTCTTGCTTCTTGTGTCTGAATGTCAAATTTTTTATTCAACTCTGGTTTTTCATCAAGAATGCTTGAAAGCCCTCTATTCCACTGAATGACCATAATTTCCCCTGAAACATGATACTCAGTTTTGCTGGGTAGGTGATTCTTGGTTTTAATCCCAGCTCCTTTGAACTCTGGAATATCATCTTCTAAGCCCTTCAGTCCCTCAGTGTAGAAGCTGCTATCCTGTGTTATCCTGATTGTGTTTCCACAATATTAAAATTGTTTCTTCCTGGCTGCTTACAATATTTTCTCCTTAATCTGGAAACTCTGGAACCTGGCTATAATATGGCTAGGAGTTTTCTTTTTGGGATCTTTTTCAGGAGGGGATTGGTGGATTCTTTCAACCTCTATTTTGCCCTCTGGCTCTAAAACATCAGGGCAGTTTTCCTTGAGAATTTCTTGAGGGATGATTTCTAGGTTCTTTTTTTGATCATGGTTTTCAGGTAGTCCAATAATTTTTAGGTTATCTCTCCTGGATCCATTTTCCAGGTCAGTGGTTTCCCCAATGAGATATTTCATATTGCCTTCTATTTTTTCATTTGTTTGGATCTGTTTAATAGTATCTTGATTTCTCATAAAGTCACTAGCTTCCATTTGCTCCAGTCTAATTCTGAAGGAATGATTCTCCTCAGTGAGCTTTTGAGATTCTTTTTCCATCTGGCAAATTCAGCTTTTTAAGGCATACTTCTCCTCATTGCCTTTTTGAGCCTCTTTTGCCATTTAAGTTAGTCTATTTTTAAGGTGTTATTTTCTTCAGTCAGGTTGTTGACTCTCTTTTCATAATTTTCTTGCATCATTCTCATTTTTCTTCCCAATTTTCCTCCACTTCTCTGACTTGGTTTTCAAAATCCTTCTTAAATTCCTCTATGGCTTGTAACCAGCTCATACTTTTCTTGGAAGCTTTTGGTGCAGGAGCTCTACCTTTGTTGTCTTCCTCCTGTTCCATGCTTTGATCCTTTATGTCCCCAAAATAGGAGTGTAAAGTTGGGTTGCTCTGTTTGCTTTGCTTCCTTTGCCTGCTCATGTTGCCACTCAATTTCTTAACTTTTGAGGTTTTAGCCACAGTGGGACTCTGCCACCAGACAGGGTAGCTTTGTCCCAATCTCTGGGGTTTTCTCAGCAACTGAAGATATTAGTTGGGTGCCCGCTTTGAAGCCTCCACATGCTCTGGCAGGCTGGTTGCACACCCTAGGACCTCCACCCTAGACTGCAATCCAGATCCAAGCAGGTTTAAGCAAGAGCAATTACCCCTCATACTGGACCCTTGGTCCCCCTACAATCTACAGGCCAGGAGCTGAAGCTGCCACATGGCTGTGTCTGCACAACCACAACACCTCAGCCGCTTCTTGCCCTGGGCTCAAAGGCCAACCACACTCCTGAACTACTGGATCCCAAAGTCGGCACTGCACTCACCTCTCACTTTGTCCTTAGTCTCTATGGGTTGATAATTCTGGAAACTGTCACAACTGCTGGTGAAATGAAGTCCCTCCAGCTGGGGCTGGTCAGGCCAGCTCTGAGGCTGAAACCTCTGGCTCTCTTGGGGCTGGGGTTGGCTCCCAATGTGCTTTGCTGGCTGCTCCCTCCCAGCCTGCTGGGCTGTCCCTGGTGGGAGGTTAGCTTCTCTTTGTCATTTTGTGGGTTCTGTAGCTCCAAAGTTTGCTCAGAGTCACCTTTTATGTGAATTGGAGGAGGTGAGAGCTGGAATCCCTCAGAAGTCCTGTTTCTACTCTGCCATATTGACCAGCTTACAACCTTATTGCAGAGACACAATTTATATATAGAAAAGTATAATTTATAATGCTAGGTAACATATTATTTCTGAAATATTATCAAATACAGACAAAAGTACTTTAAGAATATAGCAGAGCAAGAGATCACTGTGGATTAAGGATAGTAAAGGAAAGGGATGGAATTTAATATAATAGATACAGAATAGGAGGAGAGCTCAGAGATCATCCAATATAATGTCCTCATCTCATATGAAAGAAAATCTAAGCTTAGAGAGTGTTGTGACTCGCTCATGGCCACAGTAATATTAATAGTAATAATCATTAGAATTTGAATCCAGGTCCTCTGATTCTAAATCTAGCACTCTTTCTACTGCCTCATACTAAGCCTTAATGGGTAGTTAGGGTCCAGATAGTCAGAGAGAATACGCATAAGACATACTAAGGGAATGGTGTGAGCAGAGGTGCAGAGGTACAAATGTATAAGGAGTAGTGATTATATTGCTTTGGTTCTAACAGAAGCTTTGTGCATAGCAGTAGTGGAATATAAGTTTGGAAAGCTAGGTTATGGTCAGATTATAGAGTCTTGAATGTCAAATGTTCCAACAAGCTTCCTATTTATATAGGAATTTTATATAGGAGTATCAACTTAATCCTGAGTTCAGGATACCATTTAAACTTTTAAACTTATACTTCTTTTATCTTTCTTTGTTAAATTCTTAGCAAGCATAATTACTCCTCTTACTTCTCAATCCCTTCCAGTATGGCTTCTGAACACATAATTCTACTGAATCTGAAAAAAGGGCAGTACTTGCATATATCTACCAAACTAGAGAGCATACATCATGGCAGGAAAAGTAGTAAAGACGATCATATATTCACAGAAAAGAATGCCCAAGCTTCAAGTGACTAAATGTAAATGGAGACAGGTAGGTAATAAGCAAAGAAAAATAAAGACCCTAAGGCAAGTAGATTTTTTTCCCGGAGTAGGTCTCACTCAGATTTAATAAGATGGGACTTTATAACTGGAGGATTATGCTGAGGGAGTTTACTTTATTCAAAAGGAACAGTAAAGGTAAAGGGGGTAGTAGAATAGCATGGTATATTACAAAAGTTTCCCCACAAGGAAAATTTAGAACCAAAGGAGTAAAATATAAGGGCATTGAGTCAAATTTAAGGACAGCAGAAATGGACACACTATTATCATGGGCATTATGGTAAAAAGAATATATCTACATGCCACAGAGGCTAGTTCAGTAACGGGGGTTTGAGAACCAATTGACATTCTAGGATATGCAATTCAGAAGAAGAAACATTCCCTTTTCATATAGGGTACTAAAGTAGGAAATTGGGAATATGTAGAGCTACTTTAGCAAGACTTAAATAATGAATCATCAAGCATTTATTAAATAGCTACTATAAACCAGATAAGAAACATCTTAGGTCAGTGAATAAAGAGCTACCCTTTCACCTAGGGAGATCAAACTCCATTTCTGACATACATTTGCTATTTGACCCTAGACAAGTCCTCTAGGCAAAACTTAAGATTATAAGCTTTAGAAAAAGTACCAGCCTGCTTTGGTAAAGGGATTTCCCTCATCTGAGGGCTCTATACACCAATGAAGTCACAAGACCAATCCCTACCTGCCAGGCATTGAGGGGATGAAGACAAAAGTGGATGAATAGTCCCTGCTTTCAAGGAACTTACATTTATTGTGGGAGAAAACATGTACATAGGTATATAAAATATATACATTTATTGTGGAAGAAAACATGTATATAGACATATAAAATATATACCATATATATATATATATATATATATATATATATATATATATATATATATAAACACACACAAGGTAATTGTGGGAGCTGAGGGTTGGCACTAGCAGGTTGGAGAAGAAGATCATGAAAGGCTTCATGTAGAAGGTGGCACTTGAATCCTGAAGGAAATAAGGGATTCCTTCAGAGTGAGGAAAGAGTGCATTTTAAGGAATGTGTCACAGCAAGTGCAAATGCACATAGATGGGCTGCATGTCCTATGTAAAGGGGCTGAGAGTACGGAGGAGTGCCTAATATGTACCAGGTATGTTAAGCACTTTACAAGTATTATCTTATTTGATCCTCACAACAATCGGGGTGGGGGGGCCGGGTAGTGCTGTTAATATCCCCATGTAAGTTGAGGAAACTGAGGCAAACAGAGGTTGTGATTTGCCTGGGGTTATACTGCTAGTAAATTCCTGAGGTCAAATTTGAATTCAGGTCTTCCTGTCTCCAGCAGTATTCTATCTACTGTGCCTCCCCCAACTGCCTCTTAAAAAAAATACTTCAAAGATACATCCCTTTCTCTTATTGGTTGAAGACATTCCATTCTAAACTGATTTGCAGTTATATGTGGGTGGGTTTGATGCCTAAATATAGAAAGAGTGAAGGGAACAAGCATTTTTATTAAGTGCTTACTGTGTATCAGATACTGTACTAAGAGCTTTACAAATGTCAAGTTTGGGAGGCAGAGCCAAGATGTCAGAGTAAAGGCAGGACTCATGAGCTTTCCCCAATTATTCCCCTCCAAACAACTTTAAAATAATGCCTCAATGGGGGTGGCTAGGTGGCACAGTGAATAGAGCACCAGCCCTTGAGTCAGGAAGACCTGAGTTCAAATACAACTTCAGATACTTAACATTTACTAGCTGTGTGACATTGGACAAGTCACCCAACCCCAACTGCCCTACCTTCCCCCCTTCAAAAAGAAAAAAGCAAAAAAAATGCCTCAAAATGAATTTTGAAGTGGCAGAACCAACAAAAGGATAGGATGAAAAAATTTTCCAGCCTAAGTCAATTTAGAAGGTCAGCATGAAAAGTCTATCTCACTGGGATGGGATTTGGAGTGCCTCTGCAAACCAGCAGCAGGCCCGGGGTAACTGAATCTGTGGTGGTAGCTTCTGCACCTCTCAGCTCACAGACGGTAAGGGAGGTGCACAACAGATCAGAAGATCGCAGGGGACCCTTCGCTAGCTCTGTGAGCAGAGCTGTTGCATTGCCCATACTCTGTTCCAGATCACAGTTTCAGGTCAAGGAGAAGCACCATGACATGCAATCACCATGGTCAGAGTTCCAGGATAGAAAAGAGTGCTTGTGGTCACTCACAGAACTGAACATAGGAGAACAGTGATTGAACCTCTTCCCAGATTGTACCAGATCTTGTTAACCAACTAAAAACCTTCAGGGCACATGTGAATCCCCAGCACCCAAGAAGTCCCACAGTCATCATGGTCACCTGACTAAATAGTTTTCCAGAATGGTCAGATCAATTAACAGCTCCATCAACAATGCCCATCCTCCTATTCTGTATCCAACAATTTGGAGATCATTTCAAATTTTTGTCATCTTTGCCAATTTGCTGAGTATAGAACCTGAGCTATTCTAATTTGAATTTCTCTTTTATTAGTAATATGGAACACTTTTTTACTATGGTTGGTGAAAGCTTGGATTTTTCCCCCTGAGCATTGCCAGTTTATCTATTAAAAAATGGGTCTCTTTCTTATGTACTTGTATCAGTTTTCTCTGTAGGTCTCATGATGATTTTTATTGATAACTGTTTTTCCCTCTAATTTTAGCTGCATTGATTTTGTTTCTAGGAAAACTTTTTCAATTTTAGGTAATCAAAGTTGTCTTTTTTATTTCCCATGATCTTTTCTATTGCTTTATTCTTGGCGAGACTAGGCTCAGTCTTTTCATTTGATGGTTTAGGTTCAATACTGGAACAAAATGAGACATTCACAGGTTTTTTTTTTTAATTCTGTTTCAATATTTCTTGTCTCACAAAATCATTATGCTCTGTTTGTCTTATTCTGTTTTTCAAGGAGTCAGTCACTTGAATAAGGTTTTCTGTCTTCTCTTAAGTTTTTTTTTTCTCTTTCCATTCCCCCCCCCCCCAGAGTTTTAATTTTACTTATTATTTCACTTTTTAATTCTTGCTTCATGACTTCTGGCCAGACTTATGGCTTTGTGGCCAAATGATATTTTTCTCTGAGGCAATTGGGTGCTGCATTTGCCCTGTCTCTTCCTATGGCTTCAATGAAGACTTCCAGGGTGCTTGGAGGCCCCCATGCAAGCTGGTACTACCCAGCCTCATCTTTTTATTCAGTGCTGGAGTCAGTGGATCTGAATTCAAATCCTGCCTCTGATACTTACTATCTGTATGACTTTGATCAAGTCACTTAACTTCTCTAGTTCTCATTTTTCTCATCTATATTCTGAGTAGGATGGACTAGACAGTCCCTGTGAGGACCTTTCCAGTTCTAAATCTATCATCCTATGATCATTTAAAGATGTTTTGTAGTTTCATAGAATGAAATGAGTAATATAAGTAGGAAATAAGAAGAAATTTGTAGTATGCTGTCTGTTTCTTCAAAGGGGAACACACAGTCTAGATGGTCTATACTGGGAGGCCTCAATGAAGGCATAAATGGCACATTTGTTCAATTTGCAGATGTAGAGAACAGCTAGGGGGCATACCCTGGATGTAGTGTCAAGAAGACCTGAATTCAAATCTGGCCACATATTAACTGTATGACCCTGGGCAAGTCACTTAACCTCTCTCAGCCTCAGTTTCCTCATCATTAAAATGAGAATAATAATAGTAACTACTTCCCAGGGTGGTCGTTATTCTCAGAGATAAAATGAGATATTTGTTCAAAGCATAGTAAACTTTCAAACTTAAAGTTTTATGTAAATGCTGACTGTGATGATGATATGCCATGATTCCTGGAGAGGGAAAGAAAGCTAACATGTTAGATGACAGAGTTGGGATCCAGTTCAATCCAGTAAGACTTTGTTAAGCACATGCAATATGCTGGTGATACAAGACAACATGAGGAGCTCACAATCTACTGATGGAAACCACACATAAACAGATAAGTATATATGTATGTGTGTATGTATGTGTATATACATTTATTTGAAAAGGAGCTAGAAAGCACTAAAAACTGTGGGAAACAGGAAAGGTGTCCAATAGGAGGTAGGACATAAACTGAGGCTTCAAAACAAGTAGGGAATTTAAGAGATGGAATTGAAGAGAGAGGATATTCCACGCATGGAGGATAAGGATGGAAAGTATGTAAAAAGGTAAGAGATGGAATGTAGTCTTTGGGAAACACCAAGAAGACAAGTTTGTCTAGAACAGACTGTGATGGCAAAGGGCCATTGTTAGTTCTATCATAAACACTTGGGAAAAAATATCTCCTAAATAAGATCCTGAGGAGTGTGTCATGTTTCAGGATCTAGTACAGTGCTAGGTCTTAGAGACAAGAGGCCTTGGAACTGAGGTGGTACCAGCACCTGTCCTGAAATGGCAACTTTGCCCCATCTTAGTTCAGTGGTGAAGGCTTTGTTGGGCAGGTCATTTAGTGAAATGATGAGTTTATGCAGACTTGCTAATCTTTTGAGCACTATATAAATGTGAGATGTTACTAATTTTTCTTTTTTCCATTCCACCTCCTACACCCAGAATAGTCTTACTCACCATATAATAAATTGCACTTCCTTCAGATTCCACTTATTCTTTAAATCCTTTCAAATAAACCAAAAAATATAAAAGAGTGAGATGTCAGAGATGCAGTTTTTTCTCCCTTCAAATGATAGGGAAAAGCAAATATCCCATCTGTGCAAAAATGGATAATTAGCCAAGTCTGATTCTCAGACAGCTGGCTTTTAAATGAAAATAATCTAGTAAAGCCTCTTTTAGTCATTCTCTTTGTGAAAATGCTAAATTCTTCTTGTGCTCTTTAAGCCACCACCAAATTGTTTAGGCCTCTAATGCTAAAATCTTAAAGAGTCTTTTTGAGTATTAATTTATTAAAGATTATGTTTCTAAATATGCATTTTAAAAGATATTTCATTGAACCCGATTCCTTAAAAGAAAAGAACACTTAAATACAAAGTATTGTTGAATAGAATGAAGCCATGTTGAACAGAATGAAGCCATTCTTTAAACTCTGTATCTACCACATATGTGATCTGATTATTAAAATTAGACACCCAGGCCTGCCAAATGTAGTAAATAGGAGGTCAGGCAGACACCATATGATAAAAATAAAAACAATATCTGTTTTTTAATTATCATTGAAAACAGGAAAGAGAAAATGATCAGCCCTTCAACATAACAATGCTTTCTTGCTGCAAAATGACTCTGGGTTATCCCCATCTTAAAGTCACTTCAGCACATTAGGGGAAAAAAACAACGTAATCTTTATATAAGCAAAACATATTGCCCTCAAAGACAGGATATGTGAAGGTGACTTCATGATTATGGGTCTCCAAGAAGAAAATAACAAGGCCAAACCTAAACACCCTAATACAAAAAGTAGAAAGGTACTAACACAGAAATTGGCAGTTGAAAGAATCTACAGATTACATTTGGGTGGGGGTGTGGGGATGGGGGTGGAAACCTATGTTGCAAATACCAAGCCAATTAGTAGTTAATATTTCTAGTGACAAACAAGCAATCCATCAAGTGACTAAAAGAAAACCCTTCAAATATAAAGGGCATTTGAAGAACATAAGATTATTCTACACCCAGCAGACATTTCATAAGAACATTTGAAATAATGTCTTTCAAGGGACAAAAATGAAAATGGAGGAATGATTAGGTGACAAAGGTAAAAGCAGAATGTTGATGGAAGAACTGAAGATGGAATAGACCTGAAACACTATGGATTAAACATCACAACACCTGCTTACAGGTGAATCAGGTTTTTTGGTCTTTTTTGTGGGCCTAAATTACATTATGGTAGGGTGCATAAAAGGGGAGAGGGGAAGTAGAAGGTCAAGAGGAATGTATGATAACATTAATTAAGTTGATTGTAAAAAATGGAGGAAAATAACTACTGTAGTCTCTAAACAAGAAGAGAGTATAGGAAAGTTGGTGAGATGGTAAAGGGAGGGATTGAAATAGGGAGAAAGAAGCAAGGCAATCTTGATTCAGTGGTGGGAGGGAATCCTGCTGAATACCACTCACATGGGGATTGGAAGAGGAAGATATACTGTAACAGGAGTTGGGGACTTTATAGTGTATATAATCTGCAGGGATATTGTGCCAAAGAGACTACTACCTATAAATGTTGTGCTTCCATGGATAGCATCTCACCTCATAAAAAGGGAAATCAGAGGTCCTGGGGGTGACCAACCATGGAAGGGCATGGACCAAGAGAGATTTCATGTTAAATGAAGACAAAATAATTGTGGGAAGGGCAGATGGTACACTACCTAATCAGGGACTCAGGAAAATTCCTACGATGCATTAATACAGTAGAAAAAAAAATTGAGGAGGGAGCAAGATCCACAAGGAAATAATATAGAAATTATTTAGAAGAGGAGACTTAGAATAGGTACCTTAGAAATTTCAGTTCCATGAGGAATGCAGAGATTTAAAAAAGGAATAATAAGTAAGTATAAGGGTTGTGAGTCAAAGAATAATAGAAGCAGAAAAAGGAAAACATCTTTTTTATTTAAAAAATGCAGAAAATGAGGGGAGAACTAACAAGACAAGTTGAAGGAGAGGAAAAGGAATTTTGCTCAATTATTTACCTGAAAAAAAGGAGATGAAATTAGATAACTAGATAAAAGGAATTGAATTTAATCAGAAGAACTCTGAAGTACCACATCTCTCCAGTCAGATTGGCTAAGATGACAAAACAAGAAAATGATAAATGCTGGAGAGGATGTGGGCAAATTGGAACACTAATGCATTGCTGGTGGAGTTGTGAATTTATCCAACCATTCTGGAGAGCAATCTGGAATTATGCTCAAAGGGCTATAAATAATTTTATACCCTTTGACCCAGCAATACCACTTCTAGGGTTATATCCCAAAGAGATCATAGAAGTGGGAGGAAGACCCATATGTACAAAAATATTTATAGCAGCTCTTTTAGTGGTTGCAAAGTATTGGAAATTAAAGGGGTGCCCATCAATTGGGGAATGGCTGAACAAGTTGTGGTATATGCATGTAATGGAATACTATTGTGCTATAAGAAACAATATTTACCTGGAGAGGCTTATACAAACTGATGCTGAGTGAGAAGAGTAGAACCAGGAGAAATTTGTATATAATCACAGACACAACATATGTGTGCTGACCAACTATGACAGACTGGACTCTTCTCAGCAATGCAGTGATATAAGTCAATCCTGAAAGACTCATGAAGGAGAGAGATGCCTACATCCAGAGAAAGAACTGAGTTTGAATCCTGATGGAAGCAAACTACTTGATCTTTTTCTTTTCATTGTTTGGTTTTATTTCCTCTTTAACATTTTTCATACCATCTATTACAATATGCCTTTATAACCTGACTAATGTCTAATGTGAAAGTATTTGCAGATCCTATGCTGGACTATATGCCATCGTAGGGTTTGGGGGGAGAGAGGGGAGGGAAATTTGAAAGTCAAGGAACTATGGAATTGAATCCTGTAAACTAAAAATAAACAAACAAACTAAAAAAAAAAATTAATCAGAAGACAGCCTATGGGAACAGGCTTGTCTTAATGTAGAATAAGCAAAAATACCTGAAGAGAAAAGGGTACTGTATTTACAAAGGGAAAGTAAAAACAATAAAAATAACTTAATTCAGAAAAAAACCCAAAATTAAACAAAAGGAGGAAAATATAAACCTAACTCTTAAACCTTAAATGTTGGTGGATTAATTCAATAAAATGAAAAAGAGTAAGAGATTGGAGGAGAAAGCAAAATTCTATAATTTGTTACATTAAAAATTTACGTAAAAGGTGAAGACATACAGAGAATAAAAATGAGAACCTGGGACAAAATTTGCTATGTATCAGATGAATCTAAAATAATAGGAGTTGTGATCTGGTAGATAAAGCAAAAACAAAAATTCACAACATAAAAAATAGATAATATATTAAAGCACAGAGATATTGCAAATATTTAAAAGGGCAGAAACAGGGAAGACCTTCTTTACAGATAATATCATAGAAATAGTTTAGGAAACACAAACAAAAGATATAGGAACAAATGAAAACTTAACAATGAAATCCTAAATAATGTGTGTGTCAGAGAATAAATCATAGAAACAATAGTTAAATGAAAGAAAATGTTAATGAAGAAACACCATACCAAAATTTCTGGGATACAGCTAAAGCACTCCTCAGGTGGTTGGGGAACACACATACAGTCACACAGACACACACAGGTATGTATGTATATGTGTCCCTAAAATCATAATGAAAAATACATGTAATATATGTATATATATATATTATATTATGTATTTATATATTATATTAGGGATATATATGTACATATATATATATATATATATATATATCCCTAAAGTTATACATTAATGGAACAGAAAAAGATAATTGATGAGAACTGAATATTGTGTTTTTAAAAAAATTAGAAGCTAACAAATAAACCTAAAGTAAGCATAAAAGGGGAGATATTTAAAATGGATATAAAAATTCTGTGTAGAAAGGATAACTTAAATTGATAGCTAATTCTTTGGAAATATAAAAACATTAATAAACTGTTAAACAGCTGTGTGACCTTGGGCAAGTTACTTAACCCCAATTGCCCTCCAAAAGCAAATAAATAAATAAATAAACTGTTAAACAATCTGATTTAAAAAGAGCAGAAAATCAAGTCAACCAAATGAACCATGGCAAAAAATCACAACAAAAGGAAGATGGACCCAAGATGGTGGAGAAAAGACAGGAAATTACCTGAGCTCTCCCCAATTTTCCTTGAAACAACTTTAAATCAAGCCTCAAAATGAAGTCTAGGGCAACAGAACCCACACAAGGATGGGGTGAAACAATTTTCCAGCCCAAAATAACTTAGAACTACTGGAAAGGTCTGTCTCACTTGGACAAAAGAGAGGAGAGCCCAATACAGGTGGTGTCTGGGCAAACCAGAGGGAGGTACCTAGCCCCAGCACTGATTAGTTACCAAGGACACTCAGGCCAGCAGCACTCATAGGTCAGCTATGAGGCCTCCAGTCCCAGTGTAACAGGTGAGCAGCCAGCCCTGAAACCCTGGTGAGTCAAGTGCCAGTCTTGGATCCCCACCCTTGAACAGACTAGACACAAGCCCTAGAGGCTCTGGAACAGCAAGCCAATGACCAGGCTACTGGCCCCCACACAAAAACCTTGTGACAGTGCCTCTTGTATTCCAGGAGCAGAGCTTCATTTTGAAAGTCACAAGATTGGCTGGAAAATGAATTTTTTAAAAAGAGCCCTGAGTATAAGAAACTGCTATTATCAACAGGGAAGCTCAAAACACAAACTCAGAAGAGGACAATGTCAAAAGGCTTACATGTGAAGCCTAAAGGAGAAATATGAACTGATCTCAGGCCCAAAAAGTCCTCCCGGAAGAGCTCAAGGAAAGGAGCTTGGATTGCAACCAAGAATCAACCACCCAGCAAAACTGAGCATAGTCTTTGATCCTTCCTTCCTTCCTTCCTTCCTTCCTTCCTTCCTTCCTTCCTTCCTTCCTTCCAAGGAAGGGAAAGGAAAGAGCCTGAACAGCATCTTTCAAGAAATTGCCAAGGAAAACTGCCATGATACTGTAGAACCAAAGGCTAAAATAGTAATTGAAAGAATCCAATGATCATCTTCTGAAAGATATTCCAAAACGGAAATTGCCAGGAATATTATAGCCAAATTCCAGAACTCTCAGGTCAAGGAGAAAATACAGCAAACAGCCAGAAAGAAACAATTCATATATTGAGGGGTCACAGTCTTTTCAGGGGGCAAAAATGAAAATTCAATGAAATAGGGGACTTTTGAACATTCCTAATAAAAATAAGTTAAGCAGAAAATTTGATTTTTAAATACAAGACTCAAGAGAAGCATAAAAAAGTAAATGGGAAAGAAAAAAAACTTTAAGTTATGCAATGAGGTTAAATAAACTGTTTATATCCCTACATGGGAAGAGGATATTTGTAACTCTTAAGAACTGCATCTTTCTTGGGGAAGTTAGAAGGAGTATATATAGACAGACAGTGTTGGTATAAGTTAACTTTAAGGGAATGATATTTTAAAAAATTAAGGAGTGAGAAAGAAGATTGCAGTGGGAGAAGAGAAAAATGAGAGACAAAATGGAGTAAATTGTACCACATGATAAGAAAAGCCTATTACACTAGAGGGGAAGAAGGGAGGGTGTAAGCATTGTTTGAACCTTATTTTCATCAGATTTGGTTCAAAGAGGGAATAAAATGCACACTCACTTGGATACAGAAATCTTACTATATAGGAAACTAGCAGGGGAAGGGGACAAGATAAGGGGGTTAGGAGGTACCAATAGGAAGGCTGATTGAGGGAGGAGTGGTCAGAACCAAAACACTGATGTGGGGGGACAAAGTGAAAGGAAAGAGATAGAAAAGTATAAATGGGAAAAATACAATGAAGGGAAATACACAGTTAGCAAATCTTAACTGTGAATATAAATGGGTTGAACTCTCCCACAAAATGGAAGTTGATAGCAGAACAGATTTTTAAGAAAAGAATCCTACAATATGCTGTCTATGAGAAACACTCTTGAAGCAAAGAGGCACACAGAGTAAAGGTAAAAAAGCTAGAACAGAACATATTATGATTCAACAGAAGCAAAGAAAGCAAGGGTAGCAATCATGATCTCAGCCAAAGTAAAAGCAAAAATATATCTAATTTAAACAAACAAGGAAGGAAATTACATCTTGCTAAAAGGTACCATAAGCAATATCAATATTAAATATACATGTACCAAAAGGTATTGAATTGAATTTGAATTGAAATGAATTACAGGAGAAAATAGTAAAATTCTACTATTGGGTGAACCTCAACTTTCCACTCTCAGAACTAGATAAATTAAAACACAAAATAAACAATAAAGAGGTTAAGAAGGTGAATAAAATTTTATAAAGGCTAGATATAATAGACCTCTGGAGAAATCTGAATGGGGATAGAAAGGGATATATCTTTTTCTTAGCAGTACATGGACCTACACAGAAATTAACCATGTATTTATTAAGGCAAAAAACCTCACAGTCAAATACATCCTTTTCAGATCATGGTGCAGTGAAAAGTACATTTAATAAAGGACCATGGAATGATAGATTAAAAGTTAACAGGAAACTAAATAACCTAATCCTGAAGACTCATTATGTCACAGAACAAATCATACAAACAATACTTTCATCAAAAGAAATGACAATAATGAGAAAATATGCCACAATTAATAGCTGATTTTATGAAAAAAATTAACCATTGGTTAATTTGATTCAAAAAAAAGAAAGAAGAAAACCAAATTACCAGTATCAAAAATGAAAAGGGTGAATTCACCACCAATGAAGAGGAAATTAAATTAATTATTAGGAGCTAGTTTTCCCAGTTGTATGCCAATAAATCTGACAATCTAAGTGCAATTGATTAGGTCAATGATTTTCTTTCAATTTTATTGATTTTTCATTTGATTTTCAGAATTTCCAATTTGGTGATAAATTGGGGATTTTTAGTTTGTTCTTTTTTTCTAGCTTTTTTAGTTGAATGTCCAATTAATCTATCTGCTCTTTCTCTATTTTTATTTAAGCATTTAGAAATATAATTTCCCCCCTAAGTACCATACACTTGGCACACATACAAAAAACTAGCTATGTGACCTTGGGCAAGTCACTTAACCCCAATTGCCCTAACTTCCCCCTCTAAAAAGCATAATAATAATAATAATAATAAAATAACTATAGACAATATAAAATATGTGGGAGTATACTTGCCAAAACAAACCCAGGAACTATATGAACAAAATTACAAGCACTTTTAACATAAAGTCAGATCTAAACAATTGGAAAAATATCAATTATTTATCAAAAGACTTTGCCAATATAATAAAAATGACAATTTTACCTAAATTAATTTACTTATTCAGTGTCATACCAATCAAACCAGAAAATTATTTTTAAAGAGCTAGAAAAAATATAACAATTCATCTGGAAGAACAAAATGTTGAGACTATCAAGGGAATTGATTTTTAAAAATGCAAAGCAAGGTGGTCGAGCCATACCATATCTCAAACTATATTAAAAAGTTGCAACCATCAAAACTATCTGGTACTGGCTAAGAAATAGAGTGGTGGAATAGTGGAATAGAATAGGTACACAAAACACAGTAGTAAATGACAATAAAAATCTAGGGTTTGATCAATGCAAAGATCCAAGCATCTCAGACAAGAACTCACCATTTGACAAAAACTGCTGGGAAATCTGGAATATGGCATGGCAGAGACCAAAATCTTTTTTTTTTTTTTTTTAAGCAATTGGGGGTTAAGTAACTTGCTCAAGGTTACATGGCTAGTCATTATTTATGTGTGGGTGCTCATTTTCTGAGGCCGGTTTCGATCTCAGGTCATCCCAACTCCGAGGCCGGTGCTCTTACTCACTGTGCCACCTAGCCTCCCCGGAGACCAAAATCTTACACCACATACCAAGATAAGGTTAAAATGGGTACATATTTTAGACATAAAAGGTGATATCATAAGCAAATCAGGATAGCAAGGAATAATTTACCTGTCAGATCTAGGGAGAAGGAAAGAATTTATGTCCAGACAAGTGATGGAGAGCATTATGAGATGTAAAATGAATAATTTTGACTATATTAAAAAGCTTTTGCACAAACAAAACCAATGCAACCAAGATTAGAAGGAATGCAGAAAGCTTGGAAGTAATTTTTACAGTAAATGTCTCTAATAAAGGTCATACTTCTCAAATATATAGAGAAATGAGTCAAATTTCTAAAAATACAAGTCATTTTTCAATTGATAAATGGTCTAAGAATATAAATAGGCAGTTTTCAGATGAAGAAATCAAAGCTATGTATAGTCATATGAAAAAATGCTCTAAATCAGCACTTCTTAAATTACGAGTCAGGATTCCATATGGGGTCACAAAATTTGCAACAGTAAAAGGTTTTTGAACACACAGCCAAAAATTAATTCAAAATCAAATGTGAATCTGAGGTGTTTCTGGCAGTGCTTGTCATGTTGTATTACAAAATTTCACTGCAACCTTGCTTCTGAATACAAAGCATACATACTTTGCACTGCACATGCCCTCAGGCCACACAATGCCAACAAATGTTACTAAAACATAAAAAGGGGTTATGAGTTTAAAAAGTTTAAGAAGACCTGCTACAAATCACTATTGATTAGAGAAGTGCAAATTAAGACAACTCTGGGGTACCACCTCAAACCTTGATTGACAAATATGACAGAAACAAAAAATGATAAATGTTGGAGAGGATGTGGAAAAGTCAGGACATTAATGGATTATTGATAGAGTTGTGAACTGATCCAACCATTCTGGAAAGCAACTTGGAACTAAGGCCAAAGAGCAAACTCTTTGATCCAAGCAATACCACTACTAGGTCTGTATCCCAAAGAGATCATAAGAAATGGAAAAGTATCTATGTATATAAGAAATATTTAGAATAGATCTTTTTGTGGTTGCAAAGAATTGGAGATTGAGGGGATGCCCATCATTTGGGGAATGGATGAGCAAGTTATGGTATATGAATGTAATGAAATGCTATTGTGCTATAAGAAATGACGAGCAGGATGATTTCAGAAAAACCTGAAAAGGCTTACAATGTGAAATGATCAGAACCAGGAGAAATTGTACACAGTAACAGCAACATTATATGACTGACCTAGCTCTTATCAGCAAGACTGTGATCCAAGACAATTAAAAAAAAACTCTTGATGGAAAATGCTATCTACATCCAGAGAAAGAACTGATGGAGTCTGAATGTAGATCAAAGCATACAATTTTCACTTTTGTGTGTGTTTTTTTCCTTTTGTTCTGTTTCTTCTTTCACCACAAGACTAATGAGCAAATGTGTTTAACATAGGTGCATATATACAATTGTATATCAAATTGCTTACCATCTTAACAAGGGAGGGAAAAAGTTTGGAACTCAAAATTTTATAAAAAGTGAATGTTAAAAATTGTTTTTATGTGTAATTAGAAAAAGTAAAATATTGTTTTCAAAATTAAGACAAAACCAGAAGAAATAAGAAGAATTATCAGATCTTATTTTATACAAATATATGCTAACAAAATTGGGAACACTCAAGAAATTGAGGAATACCTTCAAAAGAAATCTTAATCCAAATTCAGAAAAAGACATAAAACTCCAAAGGTAGGGGGGAAAATACTCCTGGCACTGATAACTCACACATAATTCTATTACATTTTGAAAGAACAATTAGTAGCAATACTACACAAATTATTCTCAAAAATTGAGAAAGCACTTTTATTGTTGTTGAGTTGTTTTAGTCATGTCTAACTCTTTGTCATCCCATTTAGGGTTTTCTTGGCAAAGATACCAGAGTGGCTTTGTCATTTCCTTCTCCAGCTCATTTTAAAGATGAGGAAACTGAGGCAAACAGGGTTAAATTATTTGCCCAGGGTGTAATGGTAATGGAATTTAAAGATCCCTTTGTATTGGCTTGGTTTTGGGGTCAAGTGTTAAGACCCAGAGCTTGTGAACCCTACAGTGGGATGGATTTGTTGACATGATGAGACAGGGCTGACCTGGGAGGAGGTGGTGAGGTAGATAGAGAAAAGCCCAAGCAGAGAGAGGCCAGAACTTCCGGAAGAGAGAGAAATGAGAACTGAGTACTGAACTGGAGGGAGCATGACTGTGGTGCTGGTATTTGGTCTGTCTGTTTTGATGTTATTTTATCAGATTCATCTGCTGATGGAGGATGTTGCTATTGTTGTAGAAGTTCTGGGGCCTTGCTGTTGGTTCAGAAGCCCTGAAAGAGGATTTTCTTGTTGTATGTTTACAGAAATCCTGGATAAGGGTCTTGTTGATGTTCTCAGGGGTCCTGGGACTGTACTGATGATTTGTGCTAATTCCTTAAACCTTGTTGTTGGGTCTAGGTTGATTTCACAGGCAGAGAGTGAATTGATGAGGACACCAGCAATGTGTATTTATGTTGTGTCTTTGTTAAGCCTTGTCTTCCCAAGGAACAGAAACTGCAGAGAACTTGCCTTGGGTCAAGATGAAGAAAAGACCTCTCCCTGGCTATTGAGTGCTGTGTTGATATTGTAACCTAGTTGTGCCCTAGGGGTGGATGGCCTTTGTGTTTTGTGACTGACCAAATGAATGTACTTTGTGATTGGAAACTAATGTCCAATTGAGACTACCCAGGGGTGGAATACTTTGACTTTTGTACTTTGTGATTGAACTGAGAATTTACTAAATGATTGAGTTACCCTGTATTTTGATTTTTCTCTTTTCTGTGAATGTTTTGCCTTAATCTATTACTGAATATATGGAGAGTTACTGCTCTCCTAACCTGAACCTTGGAAGTTGCTTTTGCTTGTCGTTACACAGGATCATACAACTATTAAGTGTCTGAGACTGGATTTGAACTCAAATCTACCTGAGTCCAGGCCCAATAGTCTCTCTATTGCTCCACCTACCTGCCCTAAAAAAGCACTTTATTTGTCTCCTTTAATGAGACAAATGTCTTCCTAATACTTAAGCCAAGGAAGGATGAATCATAGGACATTTATAAACCCCAATATCATTAATGAATATAGATTCAAATTTTTAAAAAATTATCAAGTACTGCAGACTATAGTAATTCAACCAGTAAATTCAACATGATTTATACCAGGGATATAAGGGATATATAACCTTAGGAAAATAATTAACAATTTTAAAAATGAAGTTTCCAACCATATGATTATCTCAATAGATGTAGAAAAGAAACTTTTAGAAAGCAAAGCACAAAAAACCCTCAAAGCATTGGCATAGATCATAATAATATCATAGAATTAGAGAATTTTTTAATATCATAAAACCTATCTATCTAAAACCAAAAACAAGTGTTACATGCAGTAGGAACACATTTTAAGTACATGAGTAAAACAAGAATGTTCATTCTCCTTAATATTATTTAATATACTTCTAGGATTGCTGACAATAGCAAGACAAGGAAAATAAATTAAAAATGTAAACATAAGCAAAGAAGAGGTAAGTATCCTTATTTACTGATAACATAATGGCTTACTTAAATTCTAAGGAATCAGCAAAGATAGTAATTGAAAAAATAACTTCAGCAGAGTTGTAGTATGCAGAATAAATTCACAAAAATCAATAGCATTTCTTAATAACAAAATCCAAGAGTCAGCCAAAGCAAGGAAAATCCTATTCAAAATAGTTATAAAATACATAAAATAATTGGGGACCAATCTACCAAAGCACACAAAATATTTGTATAGATTCAATTGTAAAGTGTTCCTTACAGAAATAACGAACAATTTAAATGGCTGGAGGAATAATCAGTGCTTATCGCTGGGTCAGGCCAATACAATAAAAATAATAATACTATGAAAGTTAATTTACAGATTTAATACTATACCAATCAAACTATCAATTAACTTGCAAAAACAAACAGTCTAGATAACATTTATTATGTACTTGTGAAGTTTTTTAAAGAATATCAAAGCAGATAAAATTTTGCAATGCTCAAAAAACGAGCATTTTACAAAATATTCCAGTTACCAATACTCAAAAATGGCAAATAAAAATGGGGGAGGGGATAATTGTTTTTATTGTTAAGTGAATCATCTTAAATTCCACATTATCTCATATCTAGTCTGTTGTCAAGGCCTGTCAATTTACTTTCGAAACATTTCTCAATACCCCCCCCCCTCTCTCCTCCGACAATATCATGCCTCTTGTGTAGGTCCTCATCACCTCAGGATTATTATTTCAATAACCTGCTTGAGGGTCTGCATGCTTTAAATCTCTTCCCCAACTCCAATCCATCCTTCATTCAGCCACTAAAATGATTTTTCCTAAAGTACAGGTCCAGTCACACAACCCCCCTTCTCAAACTCCAGTTACTTCCAGGATCAAATACAAAATGTTTTGTTTGGTATTCAAAACTGTTTATCACTTAGCCCCCTCCTGTTTCTCATAGCTCCTTATACTTTACTCCCCAAGACATATTCTTCAATCCAGTGACAATGGCCTCCAGGCTGTGCCATGCACACTCACTCCATCTCTCAGCTCTAGGCATTTTCTCTGGCTGTCCCCCAGGCCTACAACACTCTCCTTCCTCCTCCTCCCTCTCTGACTACTGACCTCCCCTAAAAATCTTACCTTCTGCAGGAAGCCTTCCCTAACCCCTTTTAATTCCAATGCCTTCCTCTTTTCAATTATTACATGTTAACATAGCTTTCTTTGTATATATTTGTTTGAGTGTTTTCTCCTCCATTAGATGGTAAACTTCATGAGGGCAAGGATCATCTTCTGCCTCTTTTTGTATCCCTATTGCTTAGCACAGTGCCTGGCACAGAGCAGGTACTTAATAAATGTTTATTGGTTGATTGATTGAAGTACCATGACAACCTACCTTGTGAAATGAAAGGCTCATTTTTATTCTCAGGAATTCTCTAACCTCTTTTGGCTTGTAGCCTCACCCAAGACCAGTTGGTTGTTGTGGTTTGTTCTCTAAGAGGACCCAAATGACATTTCTATGCTAGAGTCAACTTACAGTGTGTGAGTGTGGTGATCAGAGCAGTATGAGCTCAGAATGTTTTACCACAGATTGGGCACAAATGAGGCAGATTTGGGGTGGATTCTCTAAATTTACATATCCTGTCATTGCTTTTGAGCTATTTCAATTCTACTTTGCGCATAGAGCACAGAACCTTCTCTGATGAGGGCATGCCCTGCTGGGCACTCCTGTGCCAGTGTCTTCCATGCCACACAATCAATTCCAAAGTTCTTAAGAGAGACCTTAAGAGGGTCCTTGTATCATTTCTTCTGACAACCATGTGAACGTTTGCCCTGTGTGAGTTCTCCTCTCTGCATTCCATCAGGTCATATGGAAGAGACTAAGGAGACTGCTTCCTGAAGGTCATGATGATGTTTAACAGAAGGACCCTGCTTCCCAATTTAAACATGTGAAGGCATTCTGATTGCTTCTGCACCCCTTTCCTCATGATGAAATGAGGCGTTTTTGCTTGTCTAATGAGCTAGAAGTAAGAATCAGACAAAATATGTCCATAGAACATCCTACTTTCTTCCCTGGCTATAATCAAGGAAAAGATCTGCTATAAGCTTTTGTGTAGGTAGAGAGGCCTGAGGCCTTAATCTTCCCCACCCCAGCCTATACCTAGTAGTGCTAATATGGGCCTCTCTCTGTTTTTTTTTTTTTTTTTGGTCTTATTTGAATTTGATATCTCTTGCTTTTAGGAGAAAACTATTGGACTAAGCTGTGACCTTGTGAGCTTTGAAAGGTGAGGAGGACAAGATACCATAGGTCCAGGAGCTTTATTTCCATGACAACTTTTACAGATAGCTGAGCCCAGTAATGAGTCTAGCAGTCTACTTGACCCAGCACAGAAGTGGATCAAAGGCAACCAAGAAGGAGTCAGTATCCATTCATCCATTAGCTAGGTCATATTCAGACTTGAACTTGGTGGGGTGAATATTGTGTAGAAACTGCTTTAAATTTGAGCCCACTTTCCTTCAGGACTTTGGGGAGAGTGTGCCCTAGCTATTGAGGAGAATTATTTGTATTTCTGTTTTTATTATATCTGATAAATAAAATTTTCATGTAAAAGTGTGTTGATTCTAATATGCTGAAGATAACTAATCCCTGGAGGTTACTGGGACACTAATCACTGGATATTAATATTGAGAATTAGGAGAGAACATACAGAACTGGTTTCTTTAGATAATGGCCTTAGAGAAAGATAATCACTCATTGCTCAGGGACATCACTAGGACCCCAAGGGGGAGATATAGCCATGCTCAGGGACCCATCTTATCTGTAAGAGTGAAAGTTGGGACAAGGATCCTCAGTTTATAAAGGCTGTGCTTTGTTTTATAAATGATTTGGGGAATATCTTTGGGATTAATATGCATCCTATGATCTCTATTGAGTGTTTGTTTAGTTTCTTTAGTTCTTTAGTTTCTCTTTAGTGTCCTTTTAATAAGATATTCCTTTGTAATATTACAAACCATGCTCGAAAGTGATAAATCAGTATCTATGAGGTCCTATGCATATATTTTCCCAGGTTTCTTAGGTGGGGCCTGTTTACTCAATAATAAAATTAAGAAAACAGAGTCTAAATGAGCTGGACTTTGAACTCAGGTCAGATGACCTAAATTCAAGTATGTTGAAATTCTTCTGTGCTATTATTGTAGATGGGAAATAATGATTGCAGAGACAGGTAAGAATTTATTGATATTTTGATAACAAAAATTTTTGTTTTTATTATGTTAAAAACATATAGCTTGTCATATATCCCTAGAGGTGCATCTCAGAAGAGTCAATGACTCATGATCCAAGTGTATAGTATTAATGCCCTTCAGTTTGTCTATCAGCTTAATTTTACAAATTCCACATTTATGGCTAGACCTACCTAGGAATTTACATTCAGAATTTAAGAGCAGATTATTAGTCTGGGGATTACACTGAGTAAAGGCGTTGAGACTTGGACCACAAGACTTAGAGCCCACATACTATAAGGAGAAGAGGTGACATTTTTATCAAAGGCTGAACTGATCAAAATCCAATTTGTAAAATCTCTTTCTAGGTGTCAGTGAGGCACTTCATCCCAGAGTGAAGGAGGCAACAAGATCTGAAACTCAAGCAATGAAGCCCTGGGACCCAGATGGGGAAATTTGGGGTAGTAGAACAGAATTTCCAAGCTATAGCCAAAGAGATTGAGGATGGTTTATTCTTAGATTGCCTGTAACATTGTGGGCATGTCACTTATGTGAGACCTAAAATTATCCAGTCTTCAAGAAAAATCACTGAGGTAGAGCTCTGTGCCATTAACAATTTATTGAAGGACCAGACCCCCTTAAGGAATGGAACCTTAGATCTGAGGTGCCTCCTGACCCACAGGGCCTTACTTTTATAGGGCTGGTTACCCAGACACTCAGAAGAGGTAAAGCAAAATGCAGATTCTGTTTGGTTGACAGACCTTGATTTTGACTCTCTGGAAGGATGAGAAATAATGTATCAGTGTGGGTAGTCACAGGATGGGCGAGGCAAGAGTCAGCTCTTCTAAGTGGCCATAAGATGGATCCCTCCTCATATTGGGTAAGAGAGGGTGGTCTAGAGATACAAAAATAAGTTGGGGGACTTTCCACACCAAGACATTCCACTTGTGCTGGGTTTGGTCATCAGCATTCTTGTGGTTAGCCAAATGAACTTTATAACTGGTAAATAAGTGACAAACAAAATCATAGTTACAAAGTTTGTAGCCTATTATAAAAAGTAATCTATCTCATCTAATTATCCCTACATTACTGCTATGTAATATATGTAAATTATGCAGAGTATATTTTTCTTGTACTAATATAAATTGACTAAACTGACTGAATGTATATTAGTAGATAAGTGAATCATTAGTAATTACTAGCAATCATTACCCCTATGGAATCACACTGAACTACTTAAAATTGATTAGAATAAAATAGGGGTCCAATAAATAATTTTTCTCACTTGCCTTCTCTGAATTTCAGTTTCCCTATCTGCAAAATTAGAAATCACTCGATATGATCTCTATCATGATGACCTCACTGACTTGGGTCTCTAGTTCCATTATTCTCACTGCTAAACCCTCTGCTATTTGGCTTCCAGCCTCATCATTCTACTGAAACTGCCCTCTCCAAAATGAATAATGACTACTTTATCTCCAGATCTAATGATCTTTTCTCCATCTCGATTCTCCTTAATGTCTTTTAGCATTTGACACTGTTGATCACTTTCTCCTTCTAGATACTCTCTCCTTTCCAAATTTTATCTCTGGTCTTCTCAAGATCAAATTGCCCTAAATCACCTATATAATTCCCCTTTCTTTTTGCTTGAGCTCAAGACCTTCTTTCTTCTCCCACTAAATATCTATTATATATTAATCTATATCTTTCAATATTTCTAAATATATAATGTACCTATCTCTCTTTTTGAAGCTCAAATTATGGTATGTGATAGAAGTTCAGTCTCTTACATCATTGATCCTCTTCCCTGTTCTTCTTGTCTTAAAATGTTTGCGACTGATTAATTCACAATTAATTTTTTTATTCTAGAACATTACAATTGTTAAAATAATATTAAATTTTAATTATTAATATAGCAGAGGTTCTAGGGCTAACTCTCCCAACTCAACATGTACCCTAGCAGTCTGGATCCCCAGAAAATGGTTGCTGCTCTTCTCTTCACTGAACTCTGAGAACATGGAGAAGGTGGGGTGGGGGTGAAACTTCATTGATGTGTTCCTCATCCCTTGATTATCTTGATATTAATTAGCTAGCCAAAGCTAATTTGCTTTTACAAATAGAAATATACTAAGGTAGTATAATAAGAAGAGTGGATATAAATATCCCCCAAATTGAGCAAACTCTCCTACAAATTTATACAGAATCCAGAGGGAAGTAGAGCTCAAGCTTAGAGCATATGTGGCAAAAGCAATAATTCACAGTTCCTGGAAGTCCTTTTCTAGAGTTGTCAGGTAGTCCCCTTGGGTTTGGTGTGGCTTTTCTGCTGTGCTCCTTGGGGAGTCCTAAAATTTGCCTTTCTTCAATGTGTGTAATTTGTCCTTGACTCCTGATACAAACACTGCCACTTGTCAATACTGTTCTTGGGGTGCTGTTAGGATGCCAATACTCTGAAGTTCAGGAGATTTGTCTCTTCTCCCCTTCTCCTTCCAAAAGAAAAAATTTTCCCTCTGGAGCTTGGCTGATCTGCTCTCTGCTCTGCCTTACATTCTGTTGCCCAAGTTTGGAACTGGCTTGCTATTGTATAAGATCCTTAGGGCCTAGTCAAGTCTCTTCAACTAATATCAACACACTTGTTATAGGGTATAATTTCATTTTATTCCCTGGCTTTCAGAACATCTTGTACCTAGTCAAATGCCTTTGATTGCTTGAAGAAGAGGTGTACTTGTCTAGTTATGGTGGTTACTTTAAGTAGGGTGATGTGATTAATAATTGGTTTGATCAACCCCATTCTTACTTTAATGTTATGATTATTGTGACATTATTTTGTAATGTCATTATCATTATTGTAGCAAAATAAGCTGCAGTAAACTTACTTACCAATGTAGTACACTATACAAATACAAGACAATTGCTACTGAGATACTATCATTCCAGGAAGTACAAGAGTTATCAGATGAGCTTTGTACTAACATATTTTGGTCGTATATTAAACCCTTGACCTTAAGAATGTTCTGTGTAGAGTAGAAACAGGACTTCTGCAGGGCTCCCAATGCCACCTCCTCCAATTCATGGAAAAGGTGACTCTGAACAAACTTTGTAGCTACAGAACCCTCAAAATGACAGAGAGAAGCTAACCTCCCGCTGAGGACAGCCTGGCAGGCTGGCAGTAAAGGGCCAGTACAATGCTCTGGGAACAGACCCCACCCCAGAGAGAGCCAGAGGTTTTAGCCTCAGGGCTGGCCTCACCACCCCCCCAGCTAGAGGGACTTCAGATCACCAGCAGCTGTGGAAGTTTTCAGAATTATCAACACAGAGGCTAAGGACAAGGTGAGAGGCCGGTGCAGTATGGACTTTGGGATCCAGTAGTTTGGCATTGAGGCAAAGCAGCCATGCAGCCACAGCCATGCGGTAGCTTTAGCTCCTGGCCTGCAGACTGTAACGGGGCCAAGAATCCAGTATGAGGGGTGATTGCTCTTGCTTTAACCTGCTTGGATCTGAATTGCAGTCTAGGGTGGAGGTCCTGAGGTAGGTGACCAGCTTGCCAGAGCATGTGGAGGCTTCAGAGAGGGCACCCAACTAATGCTTTTGGCAGATGAGAAAACCCCAGCGGTTTGGTAAGAGCTCCCCTGTCTGGTGGCAGAGTCCTACTATGGCAAAAAGCTCAGAATTCAAGAAATCGAGCAGCAACATGAGCAGGCAAAGGAAGCAAAGTAAGCACAGCAACCCAACTTTACACTACTATTTTGGGGACAAAAAGCATCAAAGCATGGAAAAGGAGGAAGACAATGAAGTCAGGACTCCTGCACCAAAATTTCCAAGAAAAATATGTACTGGTTACAGGCCAAAGAGGACCTTAAGAAGGATTTTAAAAACCAAATAAGAGAAGTGGAGGAAAAATTGAGAAGAGAAATGAGAAGGATACAAGAAAATTATGAAACAACCTGACTGAAGAAAACAACACCTTAAAAATGGACTAACTCAAATGGCAAAAGAGGCTCAAAAAGGCAATGAGGAGAACAATGCCTTAAAAAGCCAAATATGCCAGATGGAAAAAGAATGTCAAAAGGTCACAAAAGAAAATCATTCCTTCAGAATTAGATTGGAGCAAATGGAAGCTAGTGACTTTATGAGAAATCAAGATATTATTAAATAGATCCAAACAAATGAAAAAATAGAAGGTAATGTGAAATATCTCATTGGGAAAACCACTGACCTGGAAAATAGATCCAGAAGAGATAATTTAAAAATTATTAGACGACCTGAAAGCCATGAACAAAAAAAGAACCTAGAAATCATCCTTCAAGAAATTCTCAGGGCGACTAGGTGGCACAGTGAATAGAGCACCAGCCCTGGAGTCAGGAGGACCTGGGTTCAGATCCAGCCTCAGACACTTAACACACACACACACACACACACACACACACACACACACACACACACAAAACCTAGCTGTGTGACCTTGGGCAAGTCACTTAACCCCAATTGCCCTCCAAAAAAAAGGCAAAAAAAAGAAGAAATTCTCAAGGAAAATTGCCTGATGTTTTAGAACCAGAGGACAGAATAGAGGTTGAAAGAATCCACCAATCACACCCAAAAAGAAAACTCCAAGGAATATTATGGCCAGGTTCCAGAATTCCCAGATCAAAGAGAAAATATTATAAGCAGCCAGGAAGAAACAATTTCAATATTGTGAAATCACAATCAGGGTAACACAGGATATGGCAGCTTCTATACTGAGAGATTGAAGGGCCTGGAATATGGTATACCAGAGGTCAAAGGAGCTGGGATTAAAACCAAGAATCACCTACCCAGCAAAACTGAGTATCATGTTTCAGGGGAAAATATGGTCATTCAGTGGAATAGAGGACTTTCAAGCATTCTTGATGAAAGAACCAGAGTTGAATAGAAAATTTGATATTCAGAAGAAGCAAGAGAAGCATGAGAAGGCAAAGAGGAAAAGAAATCATAAGGAACTTATCAAAGTTGAACTATATACATCCCTACATGGAAAAACAATAATTGTAACTTACGAAACTTTTCTCAGTATGAGAATAGTTGAAGGGAATAGAAATACACACACACATATGCATATATATTTTTATAGGAGGGTATATGGGCATATGAATACATATGTGAATGTGTGTATATATGTGTACAGGTATACATAGAGGGCACAGGACCAATTTAATATGAAGGAATACTACTTAAAAGGTGAAATTAAGAGAGGAATATAATGAGAGGAGATGGGGAGAGACAGAATGGGGTAAACTATCTCATATAGAAGAGATAAGGGAAAATGGTCACAATGGAGGGGAAGGACAGGAAGGCAAAAAGGAATGGGTCAACCTTATTCTCATTGATTTTGGCTTAGGGAGGGAATGACATACACATTAAATATGGTATCTCACCCTAGAGGAGAGTAGGGGGAAAGGGGATGGACAGGATCAAAGTAGAGAATACAACAAATGGGAGGTAGGATAGGAAGCAGGAAAATATAGTCAGTCTTTTACAATATATCCACTATGGAAATGTTTTGAAATGTTTTACATAGCTACACAGGTACAACCTATATTGAATTGCTTATCTTCCCATTAAGGGAGGGTGATAAGGAAGGGAATGAATCTGGAATTCAAAGGTTTAAAATCAAATGTTTAAATATATATATATATATATATATATATGTACGTATATATATATATATGTATATATACATATATATACTATTCTTTTTTGGTGTATATATATATATATATATATATATAATTTTACATGTGACTGGGAAATAAGATATACAGTCACTGGGGCACAGAGATCCACCGTGCCATACTGGAAAGTCAGAGGGGATATGGGAGAGAGCAGATTGGAGGAGGGGATATCCAGTGGGATTGCTATTTTGGGGTGGTGGGTAGGGGGAAAAACGGGGAGAAAATTTGTAACGCAAAATCTTGCAGAAATGAATGATTTAAACTAGAAGTTAATAAAGCATTTGATAAAAAAGAGAATGTTCTGTGTCCAGATTTTCCAAAAACAAACTGTGTTTGTGTCTGTGTGGGTATGTATGAGAGAGAGAGAGGGGTTGAGGGAGAGAGAGAGAGAGAGAGAGAGAGAGAGAGAGAGAGAGATACTGGCTATCAATTAAGTATCTAAGCTGACATGGTAAAGTAGAACCAAAGATCCTATCCTAGTGATGGGAGGACCCAAGTTCCCCACCAATAAAAGTACATTTGTACTTGCTTGAAATCCTTTATAAAAATGAATGTTGTCAAGTCCTCTGTGTCAAAAAATGTGGCCTCCCTTTTTTTAAACTATAAAATCCTGACAATAAAGGTCACCAGTGTAAAACACAGTCCTCTGGGGAATATAGAACAATACTTATCGTAGTGCCTCATTGTTATTTGTAAAATGAACTACTTCCTATGTATATATAGGGACAGCAGATCGTTTTTTTTTTTTTTTTTACAAAATATATAGTGAAGCATACCCAGGAAGCTAAAAATAGAATCAAGTTGTTACGAAGAAGTGATAGATAAAAACTAGATATGCCCACCCTGACTGTTCAAAAATTGTTTTGAATTGAAAAGCCCATAGTTTTCCCTCCACCCTTTATTTTAATTCATACTGCACCAATGGGTCAAATACTATTGTGGTTTGTAATCATGTAGAACAGTCACTAAAGTTTCCTCACCTGTAAAATGAGGGGATTGTACCAGATAAACAGCAATTTCCCTTCTAGCTCCAAGTCTCAATACTGGGTATTTATTTATTTGTTTGTTTTGTTTCCAAATGCTTTATTAACTTCTGATTTACATCATTCATTTCTGCCAGATTTTGAGTTACAATATTTTCCCCTACCTACCACCCCAGAATAGCAGTCCCACAGGATATCCCCTCCTCCAATCTGCTCTCTCCCATATCTTCTCCCATATGCCCTTTGACTCTTCCAGTAGGGCAAGGTGAATTTCTGTGCCCCAATGCCTGTATATCTTATTTCCAAATTATATGTAAAATAGTATTAATTGTAGTATTTATATATTTTTAAAACATTTGATTTCAAAATTTTGATTTCCAGATTCATTCCCTTCCTCCCTTGTCACCCACTCTTGCTGGGAAGATAAGCAATTCAGTATATGTTGTACATGTATATCTATGCAAAACATTACCATAGTAGATATATTGTAAAAGACTGACTATATTTCCCTCCCTCCTATCCCAACTCCCACTTCACATATTCCTTACTTTGATCCTGTCCCTTTTCTTTCTTTCTTTTTTTTTTTGCTTTTTGGAGGGCAATTTGGGGTTAAGTAACTTGCCCAAGGTCACACAGCTAGGTTTTTGTTTGTGTGTGCATTACATGACTGAAGTTGGATCTGAACTCAGGTCCTTCTGACTCCAGGGCCAACGCTCTACTCACTGCGTGATCCTGTCCCTTTTCAAAAGTGGGTGCTTCCAACTTCCCTCCCCACCAGCCTGCCCTCCCTTCCATCATCTCCACTCTCATCCCCTTCTCCCTGCTCTCCTGTAGGGGAGATACCCCATCTAGTATGTATGTAATTCTCTCCCTGAGGCCAATTCAATGAGAATAAGGCTTTGCCTTTTTGCCTTCCTGTTCTTCCCCTCCCTTATAACCATTTTCCCTTGCCTCTTCTATATGAGATAGTTTACCCCATTCTGTCTCTCCCCATCTCCTCTCATTATATTCCTCTCTCACCTCTTAATTGCACCTTTTAAGTATCATCCTTTTCTATTAAATTCAACCTGTGCCCTCTATCTATGTATATTTATAAACATATATACAAACATTCACATATATATTCATATGCCCATATACCCTTCTTCAACTATTTTCATACTGAGAAATGTTTCATCAGTTAGAGTTATCATTTTTCCATGTAGGAATGTAAATAGTTCAACTTTGATAAGATCCTTATGATTTCTTTTCCCTGTTTACCTTCTCAAGCATCTCTTGCTTCTTGTATATGTTCTTTCATCAAGAATGCTTGAAAGTCCTCTATTCCACTGAATGACCATATTTACCCCTGAAACATGATACTCAGTTTTGCTGGGTAGGTGATTCTTGGTTTTCATCCCAGCTCCTTTGCCCTCCAGAATATCATATTCCATATACTTTAATCCCTCAAAGTAGGAGCTGCCAGATCCTGCGCCATCCTGGTTGTGTTTCCACAGTATTCAAATTGTTTCTTCCTGGCTGCTTATAATATTTTCTCCTTGATCTGGGAATTCTGGAACCTGGCTATAATATTCCTAGGAGTTTTCTTTTTGGGATCTTTTTGGGGGTGATTGGTGGATCCTTTCAACCTCTATTTTGCCCTCTTGTTCTCAAATATCAGGGCAATTTTCCTTGAGAATTTTTGAAGGGTGATTTTTAGGTTCTTTCTTTGATCATGGCTTTCAGGTAGTCCAATATTTTTTACATTATCTCTCCTAGATCTATTTTCCAGGTCAGTGGTTTTTTTTTTATGAGATATTTCACATTGCCTTCTATTCTTTCATTTGTTTGGATCTGCTTAACAGCCTCTTGATTTCTCCTAAAGTCACTAGCTTCCATTTGCTCCAGTCTAATTCTGAAGGAATGATTCTCCTCAGTGAGCTTTTGAGATTCTTTTTCTATCTGGCAAATTCGACTTTTTAAGGCATTCTTCTCCTCATTGCCTTTTTGAGCCTCTTTTGCCATTTGAGTTAGTCTATTTTTTTTAAGGTTTTGTTTTCCTCAGTCAGGCCATTGACTCTCATTTCATACTTTTCTTGCATCTTTCTCATTTCTCTTCCCAATATCCCCCCACTTCTCTTATCTGCTTCTTAAGGTCCTCTATGACCTGTGACCAGCTTGTATTTTCATTTGGGGCTTTTGGTATAGGAGTTCTGACCTCCCAGTCCTCCTGTTCCATGCTTCAATCCTCTTTGCCCCCAAAATAGGAGTCCAATGTTGAATTTTTCTGTTTATTTTATTTCCTTTGCCTAGGCATATTCCCACTCAATTACTTGACTTTTGGGCCTGTTGCCACAGTAGGACTCTGCCACCAGCCAAAGAAGCCTCACTCCCAAATGCTGGTGTTTTTCCAGCTGCCAGAGCTATTAGTTGGATGCCCTCTCTGAAGTGTCCCTACTCTCTGGCAAGCTGGTCACACACTCCAAGTCCTCCACCCCAGACTGCAACCCAGATCCAAGAAGGTTAAATCAAGAGTGCTAACCCCCCCAGACTTGTCTCAGGACGATGGTCCCCCTACAGTTCGCAGGCCAGGAACTGAAGCTGCAACATATTGGCCTACTCAGAGGCTTCTCACCCCTAGGGAAAGAGGCTGACTTGCTCCCCCAAGCAGTCCCAAAGTCCACTGGACACTGACCTCTCACTTTGTCCTTGGCATCTATGTGTTGATAATTCTGGAAATGCCACAGCTGCTGGTGTTCTAGGGTCCCTCCAGCTGGCTGCTCATCTGGCCCCCCTGGGGCTAAAACCACTGGCTCACAAGGTCCTGGGATCAGCTCCCAGAGTGCTGCACTGGCTGCTCCCTGCTGGGCTGCCAGGCTGTCCTCAGCAGGAGGTTAGCTTTTCTGTGTCATTTTGTGGGTTCTGGAGATCCAGAGGTTGTTCAGAGTCCCCATTCATATATATTGGAAGTGGAGTGGGATGGAGCACTGTGGAAGTGCTGTTTCTACTCCACCATCTTGGCTCCCCCCATCCCCTCCCACCCCTGGGTATTCATTTTAAATCTCCTTTAAAAGGTCAGATTAATAAGAGATAGGGCACAGACCTGGCCAGAGCTATTAACTGTTTTAGAACCCTTCATTGTAATCCTATTGTTAATCTATCATTGTAGTGGAACTCTCTTGCTTTAGAAGAATTGCTAGTGTGTTTTCTAAGGCAAAGACTTTTTCTAAATTTTACATTGCCTTCCCCCCTGACCCACTCTATTCCAGATCCCTGATTTTATTGGTATAGGTAGCTTCAGGTGTGGGATTTCTTTTACAAATGCTGGTTTGCACCTTCTCCAAATTTATAGTCTCAGACAGGTGCCTAGAATGCTGAGAGATTAAAGTAATTTGCCCATAATCACAGCAAATATGTGTCAGAGATAAGACCTTAAATTCAGGTCTTTATCCCTCTAAGTCCAGCCCCCTGTCCACTACAGTCACCATAGTGCCTCTATTTACTTCTACTGTCTTACACTAGTCAATATTTTTTTTAAACAAATGCTTTATTAACTTCTGTTTTAGATCATTCATTTCCACCAGATTTTGAGTTACAATCATTTTCCCCCTGTTATTCCCCTACCCATCCTCCCAGAATAGCAGTCCCACAAGATATTGCTTCCTCCAATCTGTTCTCTCCCATACCTTCTCCCATACCCCCTTCGACTTTTCCATTAGAGGAAGGTGAATCTTTGTGTCCCAATGCCTGCACATCTTATCTCCCAATCACAAGCAAAAGAGTATTAATAATAGTATTTATATATATTTGAAACATTTAATGTTCAGACCTTGAATTTCAGATCCATTTCCTTCCTCCCTTGTCATCCATTCCCTCTGGGAAGATAAATAATTCAGTATATGTTGTACATGTCTAGCTATGCAAAACATTATCATAGTAGATATATTGTACAAGGCTGCTTATAATTCCCTCCCACTCATCCCACCCCCCACCTGGTCCATTCCCTACATGATCCTGTCCCTCTTCTATAGTGGGTACTTCCAACCTCCCCTCCCCCAAGGATGCCCTCCCATCCATCATCCCTCCTCTCATCCCCCTTCCCCCTATTCTGCTGCAGGTTGAGATATCCCATTTAGTATGTATGTCATTCTCTCCCTGAACCAAATTCAATGAGAATGTTGTTTTGCCTTTTTTGCCTTCCTATTCTCCCCCTCCCTTGCAACCACTTCCCCTTGCTTCTTCTACATGAGATAGTTTACCCTACCCTGTCTCTCCCCATCTCCTCTTGCCACTTTCCTCTCTCACCTCATAATTTCATTCCTTGAGTATTCTCCCTTCCCAACAAATTCAACCTATGCCCTCTATCCATATATAACTGTAACCATATACACACACATTCACATATGTATTCATGTGACCACACACCCTTCTTCCATTATTTTCATAGTGAGAAAGACCAGACCGCTGCGCTGGTCCTTCCTGCCGGGCTGCTGGGCTGTCCTCAGAGGGAGGTTAGCTTCTCTGTGTCATTCTGTGGGTGCTGGGGCTCCAGAAGTTGTTCAGAGTCCCCTTTTACATAGTTTGGGGGGAATCTGGGGTCAGAGTGGCTTGGATGAGCTGTTTCTACTCCACCATCTTGGCTCCGCCCCGCCCCCCCCCCCCACTAGTCAATATTGAGTAGCCATTCTTCCTTTCTAGTAAAAACCAAACAGCAAGAAACTGACATTTTATTGGAGAGAAGATGTAAAATATTAAGATTAATAGAATGATGAATTCCCTAAATCTAAGAGTGAATTAAAACAAGTTCCCCAAAGAACCTGAAAAATAGGATAGTTGTAGATAACTCTTGAATGGTTTAAGTTCAGTACTAGAATTGAGGGAAGAAAATAAATTAATGATAGGAGAAACAGGCCATTCTGGTGGCAACATCTCCTAAAAGAGGGTCTGAGTGACTGGGCGTGGGAGAGGAAGCAAGGGGGGAGCCTGGGGATTTTCACTGGGTGACTCAGAACCAAAAAATAAATTTTATAGCTTATCTTTGCATATCCAGAAATTAAACGATCTCCACTTGCTGCCAGATCTAGAAGGTGCAGTTATATCTCAGACATTTGCCAGTGGCAATTCTAAAAATAGTCTCACTCCCCACACAACTCCATTTCCAAAATCTGTCTTTCAGACTATGAGTACAGAGTAATAGTGGCTCGATTTCTTGAGTGGATGGTATAAGACTTTATAAAAAACATAATGCCCACCTGGATTACCTCCACCACTTCCTTTGAGACCTATTACCTGAATGGAGAAGATTGGATGTCAATGTTTCTATCCAATTCCAGCATAGTGGTAAAGATGACGATAAGGTGAGGTGGCTAGGTGGTGCAGTGAATAGAGCACTGGCCCTGGAGTCAGGAGGACCTGAATTCAAATCTGGTCTCACACACTTAACATGTACTAGCTGTGTGATCTTGGGCAAGTCACTTAACCCCAATTGCCCTGCTTTTCCACCTCCAAAAAGCAAAAAAAAAAAAAAAGATGATCATTAGGAGATTGATGAAAGAATACTTGGTTGAGAAAGAATGTATGATTGTATTTTAGAGTGACTAAGTTTATTTTACTTCCATGACTGGAAAAGACGATCCCTGGAGTCCCATTCATGTCATGTTCACTAACTATGCCTCTCTGCTAGGGCTTCTCTTTTCAATCTTGGATCCCTTGCAAAATTCATTGCCTTTTCTCCATCAGGGTTCTGTCTAGGACCTCTTCTCTTCTCCCTCCATACTACTACACTTGGGATCTCATCAGCTCCCACGGATTAAATTGCCATCTCTGTGCTGATGATTTTTAAATCTACCTAGCCTGCCCCAAACTCTCTGCTGACCTTTAAACTTGATCTCTAATTGCCTTTCAGACATTTCAAACTGGCTATCCATTAGATATCCAAAATGGAGCTCATTATCTTTCCCCCTAAATTCTTCCCTGTTTTCTACTTTCCCCATCACTATAGAGGGCAACACCATCCTCTCAGTCCCTAAGGCTCATGGCCATTGAGTCATTCTGGATTTCTTACTACCTCTCACCCTCCATATTCAATTTGTTTCCAAATTCTATGGTTTCCGCCTTTATAACCTTTCTTGGATATGTGCCTTTTCTATCCTCTGATGGTATCACCACTCCAGTGCAAGCCATAATCACCTCATGCATGGATTATTGCAATAGCGTGCTGGTGGGTCTCCCTGCCTCAAATCTTCCTCTCCACCAGTCCATCCTTCCTATTCACATCACCACACACTATACTCAATAAACTGCAATGGCTTCCTATTGCCTCAAGGATCTAATACAAAATGCTTTCTTTGGCATTCCTTACATCCAACCTACCCACCCCTCCTACCTCTCCAGCCTCCTTATGCTTTACTCCCGACACACACTCTTCAGTCCGGTAACACTGGCCTTTTGATTGTTTCATAAACAAAACATTCTATTTTCTCTGGCTGTCCCCCAAGTCTATAGCACTCCCATTCTCCTTCCTCTCTGACTACTGACATCCCTAGCTTCCTTTAAGTCCCAATTAAAATCCCACCTTCTACAGGGAGCCATCCCCAACCCCTCTTAATTCCAGTACCTTCCCTCTCTTAATTATTTCCTATTTATCTTGTACAGCTTGTTTTGTATATATTTGTTTACATGTTGTCTCCTCCATTATTCTGTAAGCTCTTTGACAGCAGGGACTATCTTTTGACTCTTTTGCTATCTCTAGTGCTTAGCACAATGCCTGACACACAGTAGTTGCTTCATAATTGTTTTGTGATTGATTGATCTATACTCTCTCATTCGGTAATATCATCATTTTGAGTTCCATAATAATCTCGCTGCAGATGATTCCAAGATCCTTATGTCCAGCACTATTCTTTCTCAGGAACTATATGAACAATATGAATAAATGAATATGAATAAATATGAAAGGAATGAATAAATATGAAAAACCAGACATCCTAGATAGTGAAGTCAAGTGGGCCTTAGGAAACATTGCTAGCCAGAAGGCTAGTGGAGGTGACATAATTCCAAGTAAGCTATTTAAAATGCTAAAAGATGATGCTGTTAAAGTATTCTATTCAATATTCTGGCAAACGTGGAAAACTCAACAGTAGCCTCTGGATTAGAAAATAACAGTTTATGTGCCAATTCTAAAGATGAGCAACACCAATAAAATTTCTATTTACCAAACAATTGCGTTTAGTTCATATGCTAGCAAGGTTGTGCTTAAGACTCTGCAAGTTAGCCTTCAGCAATATGTGAACCAAGAATTATCAGAACTGTCTGGTTTTCAAAGAGGCAGAGGAACTAGAGACCAAATTGCCAACATTTGCTGAATTAGGGAGATAGCAAGGGAGTTCCAGAAAAAACAAACAAACATCAACTTCTGCTTCACTGACTACCTTGACTATGTAGATCATAACAAAATGTGGCAAGTCCTTAAAAGAGAGGTGAACCAGATCATCTTATTTGTCTCCTAAGGAGCCTGTATGTGGGCTAAGAAGCAATAGTTAGAACTGAACATGGAACAACTGATTGATTTGAGATTGGAAAAGGAATACAACAAGGCTATTGTAACCTTATTTATCTAACTTTTTTGCAGAGTTGTTGTTTCATCATTTTAGATATTGAATTGTGTCCAACTCTTTGTGATCCCATTTGGGTTTTTCTTGGCAAAGATAATGGAGTGGTTTACCAATTCCTTCTCTCATTTTACAGCTGAGAAAACTAAAAGCAAGTAGGGGTAAGTGACTTGCCCAAGGTCACATAGCTAATCAGTATCTGAGACCAAAATTGAACTCAGGAAGATCAGTCTTCTTGACTCCAGGACCAGCACTCCATCCACTGCACCACCTATATGCAGAGGACATCATGCAGAATGTCAGGTTGGATGAATCAAGAGCAAGAATTAAAGTTACAGGGAGCAATATCACCATTCTCAGATATCTAGATGATACCACTCTGGTGAGAAGAAGTAAAGAAGAATTAAGAAGCTTCTTGATGAGGATGAAAGAGGAAAGTATAAAAGCTGGTTTGAAACTTAACATTAAAAAATCAAAAAACAGGGGGCGGGGGGCGGCTAGGTGGCGCAGTGAATAGAGCGCCGGCCCTGGAATCAGAAGGACCTGAGTTCGGAGCCGGCCTCCAACACTTAATCCGCACAAACAAAAACCTAGCCGTGTGACCTTGGGCAAGTTACTTAACCCCAATTGCCCTAAAGGGGCGAGCTAGGTGGAGCAGTGAGTAAGAGTGCCCGCCTCGGAGTTTGGATGACCCGAGATCAGATCCGGCCTCAGAAAATGAGCACCCACGCATAAATAATGACTAGCCGTGTAACCTTGAGCAAGTTACTTAACCCCAATTGCTTTAAAAAAAAAAAAAAAACAAAAACAAAAAACAGGGGGCGGCTAGGTGGCGAAGTGAGTATAGCGTCGGCCCTGGAGTCAGAGGGACCTGAGTTCGGATCCGGCCTCAGACACTTAACGCACACACAAACAAAAATCTAGCCGTGTGACCTTGGGCAAGTTACTTAACCCCAATTGCCCTCAAAAAAAAAAGCAAAAAAAAAATCAAAGAACTAAAATCTGGGCAACTAGTTCCATCACTTCCTGACAAATAGAAGGATAAGAAATGGAAGCAATGTCACATTTTATATTCCTGGGCTCAAATATTGCTAAAGATAGCAACAACAGTCAAGAAATTAAAAGATCCTTGCTCCCTGGAAGAAATGCTATGGCAAATCTGGACAGCATACTAAAAAGCAGAGACATCACCCTGCCCCTAATAAAGGTCCATATAGTCAAAGTTTTTTTTTTTTTTCAAGTAGCAATGTCTTGCTGTGAAAGTTGAATTGTAAGGAAAGCTGAGTGCTGCAGAATCAATGCTTTTATGTTGTGGTGATGGAAAAGGCTTTTGAGAGTCCCTTAGAGAGCAAAATAAAATCAGTTAATATTTAAAGAAATTAACTCAGACTATTCACTGGAAGGTCAAATACTGAAGCTGAAGCTTAAGTACTTTGTCCCCATAATGAGAAGGAAGGACTCACTGGAAAAGCTTAGGTCAGCAGAGAGAGCCATCTGTAGTGTTGATTAGAAGAGAATTGGATTCTGCTTCTCTCTACAGAATTCTTTGATTTTAGTGTTCTCTAGTTTGACCTACAACTTGAAAGAAGGTAAATTTCTCAGGGGTACATTGTTGCCTACTCTTCTGTATAATTTGAGAGGGAGAAATAGAGAAGAATATTTAAGTTTTGCATTTGTTGTACTACAAACTGGGCTTTATTGGGGAAGCAACTTTGCTTAACCAGAAGGTGAGAGGAGAAAAAAAGAATTCGGTTGTGTGAATAGCTGACTTGGCCAACCTGAGAAGTTTTGCAATTCTCAATGTCATTGTTGATATATAATATACATTTAAGCTTTAATAGGTTAAAACTGCCATTATCCTTTTAGGACACCTATATGTTTGCTAAAGAAATGTAACACTTCCTTTAGTACTCTGTTAAAAATGGCAGCAAGTTAAAGGAGCTTGTGACTGTCAGTGTCCAAGACCAGAAGAAATTCTTTCAGTAAGAGAGTAATGAAGACCAAAAAGGAAGAAGTTCACAGATAAGTGGTTTCATGTAGTATAGATTATTTTTGAAAGCAGCAGGAACAATAAAGCTTGGAGTACAGGGTGTCCACTTGTGAACCTTTCATGAATTGGTGGGAGAGTGTAACCCAGGTTTATAGGTAGACTGTGATAGCTTGGTTATTCCTGAATTTACCTTTTATTGATAAAATATTTTGCATTTAAGAATTAATGGCATTATGGTGACTGATTAAATGAAAATGGGAAGCACACCAGTAGGGACTCAGGAACTGTGGTGGTGAATAGTATGAATTTATTTCCTAAATACCACAGTTACCCCTAGGACCCAGAAAGAATGAGTTATCACTGCATTATTGTAGCCATGGCTAGTTCTGTACTGGGAAACCCATCATACCTGCTAGTGTGAGTGCAGGGTTGGTGAATGAGCCACCTCAGAGAGAAGGAGAAAAGGGATAATGGGTACCATGTCCATTGCTACACTGCCCAGGTAGGTGGGTCCAAAGCTATGCCTTGGTAACAGTCATCATTAACTAGGATAAAGGCATAGATGGTATATTCATCAGATTTGCAATCGACACAAAACTGGGAGGGATATCTAGCACACTACACAACTGAAATAGGATCTAAAAGACTATCGTCAGGTTAGAACTTTGTTCTGAATCTAATAAGATTAAATTTGAGAGAAATGCAAATTCTTACACAGGCACCAAAAAAAAAAAATCAGTGGCACAAGAGTAAGATAGAGAAGGCATGGTTAGAAAACAATTGTTCTGAAAGAGATATGGAGTTTTAATGGAGTACAAGCTTAATATGAGACAGTAGTGTGAAGCTAGGGAAGTTTTGGGCTGTGTTTCCAGGAATAGGGGGGTGGGAATCTATCTGCCCTCAACAGATTTCATCTAGAGTTTTGTGTTCCATTGTGGGATATTCAGAGGAGAGCAACCAGAATGGTGAAAGACCTTGAGTCCATGTCATATGAGGATTGGTTGGATGAATTAGGGATATTTATCCTGGATAAGAGAAGACTGGGAGAGTGGAAGGATGCAAAGGAATACAGTAGCTATCTTCAGATATTTGAAAGGCTGCATGTAGAAGGATAATAAGACTTGTTCTCTTTCCTTCCAAAGGACAGAGCAATGGGTGTAATTTGCAAAGAGGCAAGTGTAGGCTTGATGTCTGGGGAAATTTCCTAACAATGAGTAATGTAAAACTTGAATGATTGCCTCGAGAAGTGAAGGCCTCCTTGGAAGTCTTCAAGCCAAAGCTGGACTACTACTAGTTCATACATGTTACAGTGGAGGCCTTTTGTGTTTGGGTTGAGCTAAAAGGCCACTAAGGTCCCTTTCAATAACCAGATTCTGTGGTTCTCTGAAAGTTACTGACCTATCATATTGGTTTAATTTATGATTCAGAAAATATGTGATAATTGCTTTTGGAAGAATTTGGTGCTTTTTATTTCCCATCTCTTTTTTAAAATTTTAGTTTTCTACATTCACCTCCATAAGATCTTGAGTTCCAAATTTTCTCCCCATCTCTCCCCTCCTCCTCTACCCCAAGATGTTGTGAATTCTGATTACCCTTTTCCCCAATCTGCCCTCCCTTCTAACAAGTCCCCCACCCCACCTTCTCTTATCCCCTTCCCTTCTATTTTTCTGTAGGGCAAGATAGATTTCTATATGCCATTGCCTGTACATATTATTTCCCAGTTGAATGTAAAAATAATTTTTAACATTTGTTTTAAAAATTGAGTTTCACATTTTCTCCCTTTTTCCCTCCCCACCCACCCTCATTGAGAAGGCATGCAATTCAATAGAGGCCATCAATGTGCAATCATGCAGAACACTTCCATTGTAGTCATGCTTTGAAAGATTACCTGCATTTCCCTCCATCTTTCCATGTAGGAATATCAAAAGTTCAACTTTAATAAGTCCAGTATGATTCCTCTTTCCTCTTTATCTTTTTATGTTTCTCTCGAATCTTGTATTACTTTCATCAGATTTTCTATTTAACTGTGGTCTTTCCACCAAGAATTTGTGAAAGTCCTCTATTTCATTAAATGTCCATTTCCTTTTCCCTGAAGCATTAGACTCAGTTTTGCTGGATATATGATTCTTTGATTTAATCTCAGCTCCTTAGACCTCTGGAATACCATATTCCAAGCCTCTGGTTTCTTATTATTGAAGCTGCTGAATCTTCCGTTATCCTGATTGTGTTTCTACAATACTTGAATTGTTTCTTTCTGGCTACTTGCAATATTTTCTCCTTGACCTGAGAACTCGGTAATTTGGCTACAATATTCCTAGGAGTTTTCTTTTTGTTGTATGTTTTGATCTTCTTTGTTACCAAGGTAAGAATTCTATGGTCTGAGGTTTTTACAGTGTTTGCTTGTTTTCCCTGCCAATTAAATAACTTTTTAACTCTTTTTCTCCCTAAACACATTTTATTTTATTATGGCAAAGGTGAAAATACCACCTTCTCCACAACAGCAACAGTAAAATTGATCCCCAAAATAACCTGGTACAAAGCAGGTCTGTTTCAGAATTAAAAACAAACAAACAAACAAACAAACAAACAAACACCAAACACCTTTACATGAGTTTTCAATTTTATTTGGAAACATGAAAGAAAGAAATCCATCATTGATAGCAGAGCCACAGTCCTCTACTGGGTCCTCCAGCCAAAAAGGGTCAAGCATGAGCTAGCTGGGTCCTGTTCCATGCAGGCAACGTGTTGGCTTGTTTAACTGGCGTCCATCCCGGCACGATAAGCGTCCAATTGTGCGTCTAGTTCTTCTGCAGAAAGCTGTCGTTTTGACTTTCTTGCAGTCCCTCTGGCTCGGCCTCGTTTGCCCCCATGGCTGCCTCTCCAGCTCCCGCCTCTGCCACCCAAACGTCCAGAGCCAGGGTTTCTCGTCATCCCGCCTCCACGTGCACTCTGTGCTGGTCGTCTTTGTGAAGAAAGCCGTGACGTAACAAGCCGAATGTCCATAGGGCGCCCATCCAAATGGACACCATGATACTGTTGGATGGCCTTCAGAGCAGGTGCTTTTTGCTCAAAGTGCACATCTGCTCTTCCTAAGCTGCGGCCAGAGCGATCATAACGTACAGCTGCCTTTTTCAGGGTTCCAAACTGAGCAAATAGTTCCTGCATGTCCTCATCCGTCACGCCAAAGTCCAGATTGGAGACCAGCAACTTGCCCAGGGTCTGGCCGCCAGCCCCTCCTCCGAAGCCGCTGTCCGACAGATCGTGCTCCCTCTTGTCTGGAAGGGGCTCTGGTCGGCTGTAGGGCGAGGGTCGGCTCCTGCCAGGGCCTCTGCGGCTCGTGGCCGGCCTGTTCCGCATGGGTCCCCCGCCTCGGCTCACTCGGGCTGCGGCCTCTTTGTCGCTGGCGCCTGCCAGGGCCTGGGCCGGCCTCTTGCGCCTGGGTTCCCCGCCTCCGCGGCCGCCTCGCTGGCTGCGATTGAGCTCAGTGATCTCGTCCAGGGACATGTCCATCTTGTCGGCCATGGTGGGCGCGCAACGGGGACGTGGGCAGGAACCTTGCGCGTCTCTTCCTTTGGGAAGCCTGGGCCTGTCTCCGGGCTGGCGGGCAGGAGTCTGGTGGGCGCTGGCGCTCGCTCTGCAGCCCGGCTCTGTCGGGCTCGTCTTGGGGCTGGACTGCAGGCTGCGCTCTGGCTCAGAGCTGGCTGGCTGGCTTTCTGCTCAGGCTGCACAATGCTGCTGCCAGGGCCCGGCTGCCGGCCTTTTATACTCCTCCCCCGGTGCCCAGGGAAGGGGGAAGCCCAGGTGTGAACTCGGGCCAGGGTGCTAACTCCTTATTAAGGTGGGGAACTGAAGGGGGAGCCCAGGTGTGAATTTGGGCCTGGGTGCTAACTCTTTATTAAGGTGAGGAACTGAAGGGGGGAGCCCAGGTGTGAACTCGAGCAGGGGAGCTAACTCTTTCTGAATAACCCAGGAACTATATGAACACACCTACAAAACACTTTTCACACAAATAAAGTCGGATCTAAACAACTGGAAAATTATCAGGTGCTCATGGGTAGGCCAAGCCACCATAATAAAAATGACAGTTCTACCTAATATATTTATTTAGTTACATGCCAAACTACCAAAAAGTTATTTGATAAAGCTAGAAAAAAATAATAAAATTTATCTGCAAGAACAAAAGGTCAAGAATATCAAGAGAATCAGTGAAAAAAAAACACGTGAAGGAAGGTGGTCTAGCCATACCAGACCTCAAACTGTGTTGTAAAGCAGTAATTGTCAAAACATTCTGGTACTGGCTAAGAAATAAAGTGGTGGGTTAGTGGAATAGATTAGGTACACATTACATTATAGTAAATGACCATAGTAATCTAGTATATGATAAACCTAAAGATCCAAAATTTTGGAACAAAAACTCAATATTTGACAAAAACTGCTGGGAAAATTTGACATAAACTAGGTATAGATCAACATCTCACACCATATATCAAGATAAGGTCAAAATGGGCACATGATTTACATATGAAAGGTGATACCCTAAGCAAATTAGGAGAGCATTCAATAGTTTATCTGTAAGATCTATGGATAGGGAATAATTTATGAACAAAGAAAATATGGAGAGCATTACAAAATATAAAATAGATCATTCTGATTATATCAAATTTAAAAGGTTTTGCACAAACAAAACCAATGCAATAAAAATTGTAAGGAAAGCGGAAAACTGGGGTAAATTTTTTGCAACAAGTATCTCTGATAAAGACCTCATTTTTTTCTTTTTTTTCTTTTTTTTGCTTTTTGGAGGGCAGTTGGGGTTAAGTAACCTGCCCAATGTCACAAGGCTAGGTTTTTGTTTGTGTGTGTTAAGTGTCTGAGGCCGGATCCGAACTCAGGTCCTTCTGAGTCCAGGGCCAATGCTCTACTCACTGCTCCATCTAGCCACACCAATCTCATTTTTCAATATATAGAGAACTGAGACAAATTTATGAAAATACAAGCCATTTCCTAGTTAATAAATAATCAAAGGATATAAACTGGCAGTTTGTAGATAAGGTAATTAAAGCTATCTATAGTCATATGAAAAATTGCTCTGAATCACTATTGATTAGAGCAATGAAAATTGAAACGATTCTAAGGTACCACCTCATGCCTATCAGAGTGGCTAATATGACAAAAAAAGGAAAATGATGGATGTTGGAGGATATTTGGGAAAATTGGGACTGTAATACACTGCTGGTAACAGTAACTGATCCAACCATTCTAGAGAGCAATTTGGAACTATGACCAAAGGATTATAAGACTGTATACCCTTTGTTCCAGCAATGCCACTGCTAGGTGTTTATCCCATAGGTATTTCTAAAAAGGGAAAAGGACCCATTTGTAAAAAATATTTAAAGCAGTTCTTTTTGTGGTGGCAAAATATTGGAAATCAAAGGGATACACATCAATTGATAAATGGCTAAACAAACTGTGGTATATGATTATAATAGAATATTAATGTACTGTAAAAAATGACAAGCAGGATGATTTCAGAAAAACCTAGAAAGACTTACATGAACTGATTCAAAGTGAAGTGAACAGAACCAAGAGAACATTGTACACAGTTACAGCAATATTGTACAATGAAGAATTGTGAACGATTTGGCTGTTCTCAGAAATTCAGTGATCCAAGGCAGTATCTTCCTTCAGAAAAAGAACTGATATTATTTAAATACAGGCTGAATCATGCTATTTTTCACTTTCTTTCATTCTTTTTTTTTCAAGTCTTCTTGTGCAAAATGACTAATATGGAAACGTTTTACATGACTGCACATGTATAACCTATATCTGATTACTTACTGTCTCAGGGAGTGAGGAGAATGGGGGAAGGAGGAAGGGATAGAATTTGGAATTCAGAACTTAAAATAGCACATGTTAAAATTGTTTTAACCTGTAATTGGGGAAAAATTTTATGTATGTGTGTGTGTGTGTGTATATATATATATATATATAAAAATGTGTGTGTATACATGTATATGTATGTGGGTGCATATACATATGTATATATGTGTATATATTGAGAGGTATGGAGAGGATTGAACCAGATTGATTTTTCAGATTCCCTTCCTCAAATGAATTCTATGTTAAGACTGCAGTTTTCACTTGGACAATTTTCTTTCACCACCACAACACAACACAACAAAACAAAACAAAACCTTGGAGAATTTCTATTCCAAAAGCAACTTTCTTATGTTCATGGCCTTTAATTACTTTCTGTGCTACAATTCTACTGGTGCATACTGAGCCTACTCTAAGACAATTCAAGTGCTCCACTATTCCTTTATAGTGTGAGGAAATTGGGGAATATGAATTTGTCTTTCAAATAAATCAGCACATCTTAGGGCCTCTCCCTTTTCTCTTTTTTTCTTTCTGCCTTGTCCTTGTTTTCAAAAGCTTTTATTAACCAGCCAATTTCCCCATCTCTCCACTATTTCTCAATCTATTCTCTGTTCTGTTTTCCTCTTTTCTGGCTTTAATAGTTCTCTAAATGGCTCCTCATACTCCTTTAACTTCCTAAATACCTTGCCTCTGGCAAAGGCCACTGGGCTCACCTCTAAAGTCCCCCCTGTCTGTTAGAAATCACCCTATATAATTCACTTCCTTCAAACATGTGGTTAGCATATTAAAGACACTCTTGTTGAGAATCTGGCAGGGAAATAAGCTCCTGGACTGAGGAATAAATGGGACAGGAAGTAGATAGAAGGAGATTGAATCAGAGGGCTAGTCTGGGATATGGTTTGTCAGATGGAGCAAGTAAAATCTATAGATCAAGTTCAGAGACATTTCTGACCTACTGAGTCAGAGAGAACTCAAACTGAAGCAATCCATTTCCCTGGCTAGCTAAACAAGGGTACGGTTTATCTGATAGTGACTGAGATCTGTTTTATCCTCACAGTCATAAGAGAGGTCTTGTATCCTGGATGGTTCTCCCCAGCTAGAAAAGGGGCTCTACCCAATGATATTATTTAATATTCTAATCCTGTCTTCAGAAATATTCTAATCCTGTCCATGTGACAAGGGCTGTCACATGGACAAGTAAATTAGACTTGTTCTGTTTGTCCACAGAGGTCAAAACCTAGAGTACTACGTGGACATTGAAAAGAGCCATGTTTAGGTTTTATGACAGGAAAAAACTTTCTAACAATCAGAGCTTTCTAAAAGTGGAAATGCCTGCCTCATGCAACAACTATTTCCCTTGTCTTGAGACAAGAAACCAGCTACTGCTGATCAGCAAATTGTTTGGAATTTTGGAGAACAGTGGAGAACAGTGATAAACCATGATGAGTCCACTCACCTGCTATGGAGAGACTGTCAATGCTAGAAGATAACTTGGAAGATAATGATTCTGACTGTAGCACATTCTCTGGAAGTAGCCTCCTAACTTCCACCTGAATGGACAGTACAAGGAGCCAGATTGAGGCTCCTACTTCTCCCTTCAGAGTACAGGGGGTAGCCCTAAGGGATTAGAACTATTATTCTATGTTATAGTCCACTAGATCCCACTTGTGTGTTTCCTTTCTAACTATCAATTGATATCAATTATTAAGTCAAAATTAATTAGCTTTTAGAAAGGACTATTTACTAAGGTAGTATATTAAGAATAGTTGGTGTAAAACCTCCCCCCACCCCACTATCTGTGACACAATTTCCCACCAGTATATACAGAGTACAGGAGAGACTGGCTGAAGCATAGAGAGCACATGTCATAAAAATGGGGGCAGATAAGCATTTTACTAAGTACATACAATTTAATAAGCACTATACTAAGTGCTTTACAAATAGTATGTCATTTGATCCTCACAACCTATATGAAGTAAGTGCTATTATTCCCATTTTACAGTAAAGGAAACTGAGGCAGAAAGAGGTTAAGTGACTTGCTTAGGGTCATACAGCTAGTGTCTGAGGCTGGATTTGAACTCAGATCTTGATGTCTCCATGCCCAGTGCTCTATCCACTGTTCTACCTAACTGCCTAGGTAGCTGGATAAAAGGAATGACTCACAACTCCTAGTTACTGGAAGTCCTTTTCATTCCTTTTGTGAGGATAATGAAGTTCTCCTTAGACATGTTCAGCTCTTCTACTGAGCTCTTTGGAGAGCTTAATTTTCCTCTCCTCATTGAGTCCAAGTTGTTCTTATCTCCCAGTGCAGATACTACCACTAGATGTTGATGTCAAAAGGAAGGATACCAGTAAGAAGATTGGAAATCCAAAATCCTACATATCCTTTGAATGAAATCCTCCTCTGGTCAAGGGAAACAGCAAGCAGATATTTATTGGATACTTCAATAGTCAGTTTATGTCATCCATAAGATCAACATTGAGATTGTAGGCTGTAGTCCCAACACAATATTCATAGCACTGACAGCAACTATGGATATGACGGCTTAATTATTTATTTTTCCAAATGCTTTATTAACTTCTGGTTTACATGGTTTATTTCTGCCAGATTTTGAGTTGCAATTTTTTCCCCATTTTTCCCCTACCCACCACCCCAGAATAGCAGTTCCACAGGATATCCCCTCCTCCAATCTGCTCTCTCCCATATCTTCTCCCATACCCCCTTCGACTTCTCCATTAGCCCCAATGCCTGAACATCTTATCTATGCAAAATAATATTAATAATAGTATTTATATATATTTGAAACATTTAATTTTAAAACTTCAAATTCCAGATCCATTCCCTTCCTCCCTTGTCACACACTCCCGCTGGGAACATAAGCAATTCAGTATATATTGTACATGTATAGCTATGCAAAACATTACCACAGTAGATATATTGTAAAAGACTGGCTATATTTCCCTCCCACCCATCCCACCCCCCACATGGTCCATTCCCTACTTTGATCCTGTCCCTCTTCAAAAGTGGGTGCCTCCAACCTACCCTCCCTTCAGCATGCCCTCCCCTCCATCCTCCCCTGTCTCCTCCCCCTCCCCCCTACTCTTCTGCAGGGTGAGATATCCCATATAGTATGTATGTCATTCTTTCCCTGAGCCAAACAATGAGAATATGGTTTTGCCTTTTTGCCTTCCTGTTCTTCCCCTTGCCTCTTCTACATGAGATAGTTTACCCCTGCCCCCATCTCTCCCCATCTCTTCTTGCCACATTCCTCTCTCACCTCTTAACTTCACCCCTTAAGTATCATCCCTTCCCACCAAATTTGACCTGTGCCCTCTATGTATTCCTATAAACATATACACACATTCACATATATATTCATATGCCCATATACCCTCCTTCAATTATTTTCATACTGAGAAAGGTTTCTTCAGTCACAGTTGTTGTTTTTCCATGCAGGAATGTAAATAGTTCAACTTTGATACGTTCCTTTTGATTTCTTTTCCCTGTTTAACTTCTCAAGAATCTCTTTCTTCTTGTGTCTGAATGTCCAATTTTCAATTCAACTCTGTTTTTTTCCTCAAGAATGCTTGAAAGTCCTCTATTCCACTGAATGACCATATTTTCCCCTGAAACAAGATACTCAAGTTTTTCTGGGTAGGTGATTCTTGGTTTTAATCCCAGGTCCTTTGCCCTGTGGAATATCATATTCCATGCCGGCATAATTCTGAATCACAAAATATAACAGACTCTCCATACAGAAGACAGAAGCAAAATACTTATTCAGATACCAAAAAGCCAAATCCCAACACCAGAAAGTGAAAGCCATCATAGCAACAAAGAAGTTAATACACCTTATCACTGCAGAGAGCAACACTCTACCTTTAGCCTTCCCACATGCAAATGCTAATAAACCTAGCTGTCTCCTTGCCTGCATCCTTTCTTTCCCACCATGCTAACTTCTCTGACTCCCAGCTTCCTGCTCCATCCATTCAACAAACTCTTCCCAACACAAGCTCTATATGATTACATTCAGCCTATTAAGGGACAGGGAAGATCTTCAAATGACCATTACCATTACACAGATATAACTCTTGCTCACTCTAATATTCTGCTTGTGGAGGCTTCTTAAATTAAGAAAAGATACTCATAGGAAACTGATATAGTCAGCACAGGCTGAGCTACAAGTTAGCAGGCCTGTGGATATTAATGGGTAGCTATCCATAAGCTCAGGAAGGCATGTCAAGAATGTCAGGACAATGTGACCAGTGACCTATCATCCTCTTTACCTGAGGAATCAGATTGTAGCTGAAATGTATGCCTGCAGGATATTAAGGAATGTCAAGGGGTGCCCTGAACTTGACTTTTTGAGTATTTTCCAGAAACACTGGACCCACAGTATGCAGAAGGTCCTAAACATGTCAAGGACAAAGCCCCTCCCCACTTGTAATGGGAATCTGAAGATCTTCCCCACCCCTTGGCCCCTTGATGGGCTTAAGAGAATCTGAGAACCTTCCCTGATTTGAAAATATACTCTGCCCCTTAATGGGCTGAATGTGGTCACATGGGGCCTATGGCAGGAGGCTTGTTCTTCAGAAACACCCACACCTTGTTAGTTTGTGATTGGGCAGCGGGTCAAGAGGGTTGTTCACATTCTCTGACCCAGGGGAAGGCTATATATGCCCTGATGTGAGGTTTTGGGGCTCACTTTGGGAAGAGTTGTGTGATTTGGCCAGGTGAGACTCTGGGCAGCTGTTGAGCCCCCCAGCTTTGAAAACCCAGATGTTGGTGCTTCTCTCTCTGGTGACTAACTAGGTATGGATGTAATGGTCAGACAGCTAGAAGCCCTGTCTGCTAAATTGTGTTATCTTCTGTTGTAACTTCAGTTTGTATTCTCTGAAGTTCAGGGTGCTGACTTTTTCTCCTGAACTAGTTAAATGATATATGTTTGATTAATTAAAGTAAGATTGCTAACCCATTTTGAGTTGCTTTCCTTTAGAAAAGCAGATCTAAGAACCTGTGCTAGCAGCCATCCTGGATATGCTAGGGTACTTGCTGCTACACCCCTTAAGCTGACATAATTTATTGCTTGTATCCCAAACTGGATTCCCTGTGTGTCCTTGGGAGTCAAGACAGGCACCAATCATTCTTCACTAGGCTGAGGAACTGTTTGTGCAGCTGGGACACTTATAAATAAGCAGGCCATTCTACCTTCATTGTCTAGGAGTTCCCAAGGGAAAAAAGTGCTGCTTTTGCCATCTCCTTGCTCCTCTTCTTGGGGAGGGCTTTTGTCCTTTTCCCACCTTTACTGCGCCTTTCCCCCTTCCCTGCCACTCCCATTAGAGGAGATTTCTGGTATTTCTTCCTTCCTTTGCTGTACTGTTATAAATATGAGGCCCCTATATGAATAGTGAAGTCTTTGGATTCCACATGCATATTCATTTCTCTTGTAATAAATCTAGTTGCAACATAATGTCTCATGGATTTTTTTTTTTTAGACTGGCTGTGGGATCTGCTTTATTGGCTTGGGATCAGTCATCAGATGCAGTTAAAAAAAATACAGAATGGGCTTCAACTAGGACCAGGACAGGACCATGTGCTTTCCATTTCTGGAGGGTTCCTTGACCAAAGTCAATTGGTACAAAACACTGGTGTGGGGAGAGGGACAGGGTACAGAAATGAGGCAATGTGGTGTTGAGTTCCGTGGTAGCCGTCGGCAGAGGAGTTGACAGTGAGCAGGTGGGCTGGCTTCAAGCTGTTTTCTTCTCATAAGTCCTAATGCAGACTACATTGCCATGGGTTAGTGTCAGAATGAGCTTCCCATCCTGGAGCACCCGAACAAGTGTGGTCTCCTGCCCATTCCATTTCTGGACATGGACAATTTTGCCTCCATCCAGTGTGACGAGAGACTTGACTTTCCTGTCAAACTCTACTCCGAGCTTGAAGGAGATCTCAGTGTTCTTGAAAGTGCTCTGAGTCTTGACAGTGATGGCGTCCCCACTGACCTCAAGGATGGTGGTGGGCTTGGTCATGTTGGCCACCTGCCTTGTGGCAAAGCCAACACCAATGGACTTCATAAAGTCATTGAAGTTCTGGCTGTCAACCAGCTTCCAGGTGCCAGTGAAAGCATCCGCCATGGTGCTAGGCTAGAGGAGGCGAGGCTGGGCTGGGCTAGGGATGTGCTAGGAGGCTCTGGGTCTGGATCCGCTGGGCTGTGCCACTCTGAGTTGCAGAGCTGAGAGGGGCTGGGCTGGGCTGGGGAGAAGAGAAGGGATGCAGAAAGGTTCCCGGATCTCAGTCGCCTGCCAGTGCTGTCTCTTTAAATAGCCCTCCTAATCACACGACGGAAAGAAACCTGTCTCATGGATTTTTGATACTGTTTTTAGTTAAAAGGGACAAGATAGAAATCCTCAGTATTCTCCTGATCCAAGAACTGGGGGCTCTGGCTATGTCTAAAAAGACACTTTTGACCTTTGATCTCAAAGGAGGGGTGAACTGAAATCTCAGTAGAATCAAGAAGTGAATAACCACAGCAAAACCGGTGAAATTGCTGCCTCCCTGGCCCTTAGGTTGCTCTAGTCCTCATGCTAAGCCTATATTCCCAATCCTCATGTAAGGGTTTATGCATTCTCTATATAAGCCATGTGTTCTCAAAAGAAGACAATTCCTGTGTGTGTGTGTGTGTGTGTGTGTGTGTGTGTGTGTGTGTGTGTGTACCTTAAATATAGCTGTGATGGAACTTATCAAATCTAGAGACAGACAAGTAAAGAAAGAGAAACAGAGAGGCTAATTTTTCTCTTCAGTGAAACCCTTTCATATCCCCTCTGAAAAAAAATAGGAAATATTAAAGACTTATGTGTTTTACCATGCTATGCTTTCTTGCTTTGAAACCCCTGTGACTGTGAATACAACATTGATATGCATGTTGGCATATGAGGGTCTGCATTATAACTAATGATAGATGCTTTTGTGACGTTATTGTGTGTATGCATACAATATTACGGCAGGTACACGCGCAGTGTTTTTGTAAACTAATCTTGCATTTGGTAATAATATCCCTGAACCCTTGTGGAAGAATGTTAATTTCTAGATTATTTAAGAACCATACTCCACGGACCTTGTTGAGCTCTAGTATAAGACACAGGGGAAGGTACTTGAAAGAATAAAGTCTGAGCTTCCTCCAGGAACTAGAGAGCAATTGAAAATTGCCAATATTAATGAATGCGCACAAAGTAACGCAGCTTATTTGCTGAGGTCGGCAAATGTTTAACTAGAGGAAAAGCGTAATGAAATCATAGAAGAGGCAGGTAACAAAGTGTAAGGACGTGCTCATGCCCTGTTACTTTTTTTTTTAAATAAAGTGTGAAGTTCTCTGGAGAATTTCAGAAAACAGCCACATACTTGGAAACTAAAACAAACAAACAAATAAAAAAAAACCCTCCAGGAAATAGGACATATTCTATAGGGAGACATGGAGAGTAGGAAGCAGGAAGCAGCTTTCAGGGGCATGACCTCTGGTAGCACAGAAGACAGCTGACTGGATTCAAGGAAGAACTAGCCCTGGCCAAAACCTAGCTAAGTAACCGGTTCACCAGGGATCTTGCACCTGGTGGGGAGCAGCGTGGGAACGCCAGCCACTGGGCTCTTGCAACAGCAGAGGCATGGATTTCCCTGGTCACATGTGTTTCCTCTGTATGTGCCATGCAACCAGAATATTCTAAATTTGTGGCTACTCTCCCTACTAATACTGTGTGTGTTTGTGGCAGAGGACATGGTAGATTTATGGTGAGAATTTTGTGTAGCTACTCTTTTTACTATGCTATCTTAGTAAATTTCCTTGCTTTGAGCTAACTGGGTCTTCAAGTTGACAATTAAATATAAATATTTTTATAATAGTTTTTATTAGGAACTATTTTGCCTAATTGTGTCAATGAAACTGATTAAATGAAATGGATATTTATGAAAAATACAAAATATCCATATTAACAAAACAAGAAATAGAGAATATAAACTCAGCATCAGAAAAAAAGAAATTGAGCAAACCATAAATGAACTCTAAAGGAAAATAACCCTGAGGGAAAGCTTAGGTGGCACTGTGAATAGAGCACTGGCCCTGGAGTCAGGAGGACCTGAGCTCAAATCAGGCCTCAGACACTTGACACATTTACTAGCTGCATGACCTTGGGCAAGTCACTTAATCCCAATTGCCCTGCCTTACCCCCTCAAAAAAGAAAAGAAAAGAAAAGAAAAGAAACCCTAAGCTCAGATGGAACTACTAACAAGTTCTATCAGATTCAAAGAACATTAACTCTAATGTTACACAAATTGTTTGCAAAAATAGAGAAAAAAGGCATTGAAGTATAGTCCTAATATCCAATCCAGGAAGAGATAAAGAATAACTAAAAACCAATATCTCTAATGAATAATGCCACAAGCATATTCAATATGTTAGCAAAGAGAATGTAATGGCTTATTAAAAGGATTATACACTGACCACTTTGGTTTTATAGTAGTAATACAGGGTTGGTTCAATATTAAGAAAACTAGGAAAATAAAAGGCTATGTTAATAACAAAACAAAATTATGTGATTTTAACAACAGTTGCAGGAAAAGTTTTCCACAAAATGCATCACCCCTTTATGTAAAAAATATTAAGTGGGGGGCAGCTAGGTGGTGCATTGAGTAAATTGCCAGCCCCAGAGTCAGGAGGACCTGAGTTAGGATGCAGCCAAAGACACTTAACACACACACACAAGCACGCACGCACACACACACACACACACACCAAAACAAAACAAAAAAACTAGCCATGTAACCTTGGGCAAGTTACTTAACCCCAATTGCCCTCGAAAAGGCAAAAAAAAATATTAAGTGGCATAGGAATAAAGTTTTTCTTTTCTTTCTTTTTTTTTTTTTTGAGATGCCATTCTTTTTTGCCATTTATTTCATTTTGATGTATACTTATAGGAGTTTGTATTAAGTGGGCAGTTGTAATGACATTAAGATTCATCAAATTTTTCTTTTTCACATTTTAGTAACTTCTCCATTTCATTTCTCATTTCATCTAATCTAGGCTTTAAAAATGACGCTATTTAATCAGGAGAACATTTCGCAGAGTTACAATCACTTTGTGCAATGACTAACTTTTTAAGACTTAGCTCTTCTCAGCACTGCAAAGTTCTAAGACAATTCTAAAAGTCTCATGATGAAAAATGCTATCCACTTCCAGAGAAAGAACTATAGAGCCTGAAAGCAGATCGATGCATACTATTTGCTCTCTGTCTCTGTTTTTTCTTAATAAGATAAATACTTAAATAATACTTTTAAATAGTTATCAAAACCCCAAAGCTAGTATTTCTTTTCAGTATAAGATTACTAGAAGGACTTTCAAAACAATCAGAAATATCCATCATTACCATAATTATTTCATTTTATTCTAGAAAAATTGCAATAAATCAACCTAAGGAAAGTAAGGAAATATGCATAGAGACAAAAAAAGAAACAAAATGACCCCTTTTGCAGATGATATAGTGATTTACTTTGAGAACTCTGAAGATTCAACTAGAAATTAATTGAAATAATTAATAACTAATAAAATAGCCTGATATAAAACAAATCCACATAAAAGGCTTTACCAATAGCACCCATCAAGAAGAGATAGAAAAATAAATTCCATTCAAAATAACCAAATAGATAAATTATCTGGGAGTCTACAATGGCTTAGTGACTCCTCCTTATTCATGTAAACTCTTTGGGGCAGAAACTTTGTCTCGCACTTCTTCCTTGGTCTCCCTAGAACTGAGTGGGGGAAAAATATTGGTATTGCTGGATCTAAGGGTATGCATAGTTTTATTGCCCTTTGGCAACAACTCTAGGGAGACTACATCTCCCACATTTATCATTTTCCTTTTCTGACATATTAGCCAATCTGATAGGTATAGGTGTGTAGCAGCAACCACACTGGCATACCCAGGATGGCTGCTAGCACAGGTTCTTAGATCTGCTTTATTAGGAAAGATAGCTATTTAAAGGGTCAACAATCTTTTTAAATTATATTCACTAGTTCATGGGACAAGTCAAGACCCTGAACTTCAGAGAAAATACAGAGAAAATATAAGCAGAGAAATAAAGACCAACAGACAGGGCTCTGACTACCTGAATCAAAGCAATATTGCTATACACTTTACATACATTCCTGGATTGAGAGAACCTTTACATCTGAGCATTCAAGGAGCTCTGAACATACAGCCACTTAGAATCTTGACCAGATCATTTTCATAAGCAAGCTATCCAAAGCAAAATACCAACTCAGAGTATACATACACTTCTTAGAGCCAGAAAACATCACAACTCTCTGTGTCTCCATGCCTAATTAGAAATTAGCAAAAGGTGTGAAAGCCTTCCTACAAGCAAGCCTCCCCTAAGCAAGTTTCCCTTAATGGGCTCCACATGAGGTCGATTAATGGGCAGGGAAGATCCTACTTCCCATTAACATTACAAAGTGGTACCTCAAAGTTTTTTTTTTTAATTTACCTTTCTCTAATCAATAGTGATTTAGAGCATTTTTCATATCACTATAGCTTTGATTTCTTTATCTGAAAACTGCCTGTTCATAACCTTTGACCATTTTTCAACCGAGGAATGACTTGTATTATAAGTTTGACTCAATTCTCTAGATATTTGGGAAATGAGGCCATTATCAGAAAGGTTGCTATATTTCTTACATAACAAATAATCCACTCTACATCCTCCTTTTACAGTTTGAGGATTCTAGAAACTGTCGGAGACAGGATCTGCAAGGGCAAACCATTCTAATTAGAACCTTGGAGATGATTTGGCTTCTCTGTATTTGGTATTTATTACATATACAGTAAGGCTAGGACATTCCTACTGAGATACTCTAATTCTGATGACTCAGAACTGTCTTCTGTGTAGGCAGAAATCCTTCCCACTGTTAATTCTCCCTGCCCTCTTATTCCTGCCAGCTGAGACTTAACCTGCCCCAGGCCCTGTCCTCCTCTGTTCTCCATTTCCACTGAGCTTTCTGTAATTTTTGTTGTTAACAAACTTCTCTTTATCTTAGGTCAATTAATCAAGCAAGCATATAAGAAGAACCTACTAAGTTTCAGGTCCTGGAGATACAAAACAAAAACAGTCTATTGGCAAGGAGCTTATAGTTTAGTTGGTGAAGGCCTGTACTTCCCTTCTGTAGCTACTTCCCCAACTCAGCAATCATAGGCTCTGTGGGTCTATACTCCTGAAACTATAATAATCTAAGGACAAAATTTGTGTTCTCAAGGGTCAGACTCTTACCTTTTTGCTTATATTGCTGCTTATAGTTCTTGCATTTATGCCTTTCATCTGTTACCTAATGAAAGCTGATGGCAGGTTTTTGAGTGGAAGTCCCAAGTTCTCTTCTGTGCTTTCATTTAGTTGGACCCCAGCTCTCTGGATATCACAAATAACCTCCCTTCCTTCCTTCAATTTCATCATAACTTCAGTGTCCTGGGGTTTTCAGGATAGGGCATATGTGTCCAAGTTGTTTCTTGGCTACTGGCATATACTCAATTTATAGTTAGTTCTGTTATCTGTCTCTGGCTGGCAGTAACCAACTTGACAGTGGTCAAATGATAGGTCAGTGGATCGTTCTCTGCCCACACTTGGAATTTAACTTCATACACATAATCTTTGAATTTCACAATTACAGTTTATTATAGAGCCAAGAGTTCCAGTTTGTGAATAAGATGCCATCTTTCTGTCAACCAATCCTCTACAGGCAAATGTATCAGACTTCTCATAACCATTCTTTTGGTATGAAACTGCTCTGAAACATTCCAAGAGGTCACTGATACAGGCATGTCTCATTTTATTGTACTTTGCTTTATTGTACTTCATAGATGTTGCCTTATTTATTTATTTATTAACAAATTGAAGATTGGAGGTGATCTTTTGTCAAGCAATTCTATTTAGTGGTGCCACTTTTTCCAACAGCATGTGCTCATTGTGTTTCTGTCACATTTTGGTAATTCTTGAAATATTTCAAGCTTTTTCATTATTATTATAACTGTCATGGTGATCTGTGATCAGTGATCTTTGATGTTACTATTGTAATTTTTTGAGGGTGCCACAAACTGTACTCATATGGTAAACTTAATTGATAAATGTTATGTATGTTCTGACTGCTCCACTAAAAGTCTCTCTCCATCTCCTCAGGTCTCCCTTTTCTTTGAGACACCCATATTGAACAGCCACCCCAACTTTCACCACCTACCACCCAGATCATTAAGCAACCATTAACCTTAAGGCAAGACCCTCCACCAGCAAAAAAGATCAAGACTCACTGAAGACTTAGATGGTAGTTGGCATTATTTAGCAACAAAGTATTTTTAAATTTAGGTATGTACATTTTTTAGACATAATACTATTGCACACTTAATAGACTACATTATATCATAAACATAACTTTTATATGTACTGGGAAATCTAAAGATCATGTGACTTGTTTTATTGTGATATTCTCTTTATTGTGGGCGTCTAGAACCAAACTTCTAATATCTCTGATGTATACCTGTATGTAAGACCAAAGGCTTGGGGTGGAGCCAAGATGGCAGAGTAGAAACAGCATTTCCAATGTGCTCTGCCCCACACAAATTTCAAACAATGTGAAAGGGGACTCCGAACAACTTCTGGAGCCATGGCACCCACAGAACGGCACAGAGAAGCTAGCCTCCTGCTGAGGACAGCCCAGCAGCCCTGCAGGGAGGGGCCAGCGCAGTGCTCTGAGATCAGGCAGCACAGCACACTGGGAACTGACAGCTCAGTGTGTTTAGCCCCAGGGCGGCCCGGCCTTCAGCCAGCTGGAGGGAACCCAGAACACCAGCAATTGTGGCGATTCCAGAATTATCAGCACAGATATGCCTAGGACAAAGTGAGAGGTTAGTGCCCTATGGACTTTGGGACCAGTATGGCTTCCTCCCCTGGGGGCGAAAAGCTGCTGAAGAAACAGCTGCACAGAAGCCATTTTGCAGCGTCAATAGTGGCTCTAGCTCCTGGTCTGCGAACTGTAGGGAGATCCAGCAATCAGTCTGGGGGTTAAGCGCTCTTGCTTTAAACTGCCTGGATCTGGATTGTGGTCTGGGGGAGAAGTTTGGGGTGGGTATCCAATTTGCCAGAGTGGGTGGAGGCTTTACAAAGGCCACCCAACTGGCGGAAGTTGTGAAGACCCCACGTTTGGGCAGAAGCTCCCCTGTCTGGTGGCAGAGTCCTACTGTGGCAACAAGCCCAAAAATCAAGTAATTAAGTGGCCACATGCCTAGGAAAATGAAACAAAATAAACAGAAAAGTTCAACATTGGATTCCTATTTTAGGGGCAAAGAGGCTCAAAGCATGGAGGAGGACTGTGAGGTCAGAACTCCTGCACCAAAAGCCCCAAATGAAAATATAAGCTGGCTACAGGCCATAGAGGACCTTAAGAAGCAGATAAGAGAAGTGGGGGAAAATTTGGGAAGAGAGATGAAAAAGATGCAAGAAAAGTCTGAAATGATAGTCAACAACCTGACTGAGGAAAATAACACCTTAAAAAATAGACTAACTCAAATGGCAAAAGAGGCTCAGAAAGGCAATGAGGAGAAGAATGCCTTAAAAAGTCGAGTTTGCCAGTTGGAAAAAGAATCTCAAAAGCTCACTGAGGAGATTCATTCCTTCAGAGTTAGACTGGAGCAAATGGAAGCTAGTGACTTTATGAGAAATCAAGATACTATTAAACAGATCCAAACAAATGAAAGAATAGAAGGCAATGTGGAATATCTCATGGGAAAAACCATTGACCTGGAAAATAGATCCAGGAGAGATAATTTAAAAATTATTGGACTACCTGAAAGCCATGATCAAAGAAAGAACCCAGAAATCATCCTTAAACAAATTCTCAAGGAAAATTGCCCCGATGTTTTAGACCCAGTGGGAGAAATAGAGGTTGAAAGAATCCACTGATCGCCTCCTGAAAAAGATCCCAAAAAGAAAACACATAGGAATATTATAGCTAGGCTACAGAACTCCCAGATCAAGGAGAAAATACTACAAGCAGCCAGGAAGAAGCAATTTCAATATGGTGGAAACACAATCAGAATAGCCCAGGACCTGGCAGCGTCTACACTGAGGGATCAAAGAGCATGGAATATGATATTCCAGAGGGCAAAAGAGCTGGGATTGAAGCCAAGGGTCACCTACCCAGCAAAACCGAGTATCTTGTTTCAGGGGAAAATATGGTCATTCAGTGGAATAGAGGACTTTCAAGCATTCTTGATGAAAAAAACCAGAGTTGAATAGAAAATTTGACATTCAGACACAAGAAGCAAGAGATGCTTGAGAAGGTAATCAAGGAAAAGAAATCAAAGGGAACTTATCAAAGTTGGACTATTTACATTCCTACATGGAAAAACAATAACTGTGTTTGATGAAACCTTTCTCATTATGAAAATAATTTAAGAAGGGTACATGGCATATGTTCACAGGTATACATGGATAGAGGGCACTGGTTCAATTTGATGGGAAGGGATGATTCTTTTTTTTTTGGAGGGCAGTTGGGGTTGGGTGACTTGCCCGGGGTCACACAGCTGGTTTTTTGTTTGTGTGTTGGGTGTCTGGGGCCGGAGCCAGATCTGGGCTCGGGTCCTTCTGGCTCCGGGGCCGGTGCTCTGCTCGCTGCCCCACCTAGCCGCCCCAAGGAAGGGATGATTCTTAAGGGGTGAAGTCAAGAGGTGAGAGAGGAAAGTGTCAAGAGGAGATGGAGAGAGACAGGGTAGGGTAAACTATCTCATGTAGAAGAGGCAAGGGGAAGTAGTTGCAGGGGAGGGGAAGAACAGGAAGGCAAAAAGGCAAAAGCATATTCTCATTGAAGTTGGCTCAAGGAGAGAATCACATACATACTAAATGGAATATCTTACCCTCACTCACTCTCCTGAGTAGGGGATAGCGGGATGAGAGGGGGGATGATGGAGGGGAGGGCATTCTGGGGGGAGGGGATGTTGGAAGTACCCACTATCAAAGAGGGACAGGATCAAAGTAGGGAATGGACCAGGTGGGAGGTGAGACAGGTGGGAGGGAAATATAAGCAGTCTTTTACAATATATCTACTATGGTAATGTTTTACATAGCTATACATATACAATACATACTGAATTGCTTATCTTCTCAGAGGGAGTGGGTGACAAGGGAGGAAAGGAATGGATCTGAAAATCGAAGTTTTAAAATTAAATGTTTCATAAGATGTCCAGGCATTGGGGCTCAGAGATTCACCTTGCCCTAATGGCAAAGTCGAAGGTGATATGGGAGAAGATATGGGAGAGAGCAGATTGGATGAGGGGATATCTAGTGGGACTGCTATTCTGGGGTGGTGGGTAGGGAAAAAATGGGGGAAAATGTCATTCATAATCTGGTGGAAATGAATGATGTAAACCTGAAGTTAATAAAGCATTTGTTTAATTAAAAAAAAAAAAAGACCAAAGGCTTTCTTGGGTCTGCATAGGTCAAACCTGGTACATATGTGAAGTATTAATTATGTCAAATCTTTAAAAACTTGTATGTATGTCCTATTCCAGAGGTCTCCAAATCCCATCAGAGAGTTTAACCCAATCTTTCTTCTTCTGATTTTGTTTTTTCCTGATCATATGCCCCTGAGTGGGATCATAATATATAATTTTTTTCCACAATTTTCTGCTTTCCTTCTAATCTTCACCATAGTTGTTTTATTTGTACAAAACCCTTTTTAATTTGATGTAATGGAAATTACCCATTTTATACCAAATGTTCTATCTTGTTTATTCAAAAATTATTCACTTATCCCTAAGTCTGATAAGTAATATGTTCCATGTCCTTCTAATTTTCTTATAAAATCTCTCCTTATATATAGGTTTCACACACACACACACACACACACACAGACATTTATATATATATATATATATATACATATACATACATACATACATACATATATATATATATATATATATATATATATATATATATATATATATATATATATATATATACATATATCCATTTTGACCTTATCTTGGTAAATGGTGTAAGATATTGGTCTGTACTCAGTTTCTGCCATACTGCTTTCCAGTTTTCCAACAACTTTTTTTTTTTTTTACAAAATAATGAATTCTTATCCCCAAATCTTAAGTCTTTATACACTTGTCAAATACAAGGTTATTATGTTTATTGATTGCTGTAAATTGTATATATACTCTATTCCACTGATGTACCTTTCTATTTCTTAGTTGGTGCCAGATAGTTTTGATAATTACTGCCTTACAATACAGTTTAAGATCTGTATTATATATTGTAGAACTACATGCCCTGAGGACATGCTCTGCCTTTACTTGCTTCTGTTTCCTTCTGGTCTTTAGCAGATCCTGCTTGGGTGAGCTAAAGTCCAGGTACTGAGTCTCATCTTGCTATTTGTTAATAGCATTTTGAAAAACCAGGAGTTTGTGTTAAGTAATGCTGACATGATTAAGATATTCTCTGGGTCTGGACATACATCCATCTTACTATTGACACAGACAAACTCCTTAACAAACTCCAGGCTCACTCTGATGTATCCCAAGTGTGAGAAGTTTTTCCCACCATGTTCATAGAACTCTAGTTGTTTGGTAGGTAAAGGATGGAATGTGTGGAATAAATGAGAGTGAGAATTTGAGAATGACCCTGAGGTTGTCGAGCTGTAACACCAAGCACAAGCAATTTCTAGGTTTAGATTACAAGCATAATAACTCTCCATTTATTCAGTAACAGTTTAAGGCAAAACATTTGCAGAAAAGAGAAAAATCAAAATATAGCGCAACTCAATCATTTAGTAAGTTCTCAGTTCAATCATAAAGTACAAAAGTCAAAGTACTCCACCCTTGGGTAGTCTCAGTTGGAGATTAGTTTCCAATCACAAACAAAGTACATTCATTTGGTCAGCCACAAAACACAAAGGCCATCCAACCCTAGGTCACAACTAGGTTACAATATCATCACAGCATTCAATAGCCAGGGAGAGGTCTTTTCTTCATCTTGACCCAAGGCAAGTTCTCAGCAGTTTCTGTTCCTTGGGAAGACAAGGCTTAACAAAGACACAACATAGATACACATTGCTGGTTTCCTCATCAATTCACTCTCTGCCTGTGAAATCAACCTAGACCCAATAACAAGGTTTGAGGAATTAGCACAAATCAACAGTACCATCCCAGGACCCCTAGAACATCAACAAGATCCTCCTCCAGGATTTCTGTAAATATACAACTAGGAAATCCTCTTTTAGGGCTTCTGAACCAACAGCAAGGCCCCAGGTATGCAACAACAGCAACGTCCTCCATCAGCAGATGAATCTGACAGAGTAATATCAAAACAGACAGACCAAATAGCACCACCACAGTCATGCTTCCTCCACTTCAGTCCTCAGTTCTCATTTTTCTCTCTCCAGCAGTAGCAGCAGCCTCCAGATGCTGGCTCCCAGAAGTTCTTCTTGCCTCTCTCTGCTTGGGCCTCTCTCTCTATCCACCACACCAGCTCCTCCCAGTTCAGCCCCATCTCATCCCGTCAACAAGTCCATCCCATTTGTGGGATTCACAAGCTCTGGATCTTAATACTTAATCCAAAAACCAAGCCAATACAAGTGGATCTTTAAATCCCATTACCATTTCACAGGCCTGGGTACCTGGGAGACATAATAGTGCCCTTGAGAGAAATGAGGAAGTAAAGAAGAGGGAGGGTTTTGAGGGAAAGATAATTAGTTTTGTTGTGGGCATGTTGAGTTTGAGATGCCTATTGGACATATAGTTGACAATGTCTAAAGATAGTTGGTAATATAGGATCAGGAAAAGAATAAGACTAAATTTATAAATCTATAGGTTACAAAGAGGTGATAATTTAATCTACATGAGCCAATGAGGTCACTAAGTGAGATAGGATAGAGGGAAAAAAGAAGATTCTAGGAGACAGCCTTGGCAGAAAACTCATGATTAATGGACATGACATGTATGGGGAACCAGCAAAGAAGACTGAGAAATAGGTCAGACAGGTAGGAGAACCAGAAGAAAGCAATGTCATTGAAATCCACAATCTAGAGTGGAGAGAATATGCAGGAGGAGATGTTGATAAACACTGTTCAAAGCTACAGAATGGTCAGGAAATATGAGAATGGGGAAAAGCCATCAAATTTGGCAACCAAGTGATCACTTATGACTTCAGAGAGAATCATTTTAGTTAAGTGGCACAGAAGATGCAACATGAGACCTAGAGTCAGAAAAATCTGAGTTCAGATTCAATTTCAGACACTTATCCAGCTGTGTAACCCTTGGCAAGTCAATTAACTTGTTTGCTTCAGTATCCTCAACTGTAATATGGGGATAGTAATAGCACCTATCTCCCAGGATTGTTGTCAGGATCAAAGGAGATAATTGTAAAACATTTAGCACAGTGCCTGACACATAATAAGTACTTTATAAACGTTAGCTATTATTATGGCAGAAGTCAGATCACTGCGGGTTTACAAGTGAGTAAGGGAAGAAATACTCCATGTAGACAGCTTTCTTCAGGAGTTTAGTTGAGAAGGAGAGGAGGGAGATGGGACAATAACTAGTGGGAATGGGTCAGATCAAGTGAGGGTGTTTTAAGGACTAGGGTGATGTAAGTAAGTTTGTAGGCAGCAACCAAGATGCTATTGGGAGGTAGTTAGGAATTTCACAAAGGTGGCATTGGCATTTTCTGCATCAAAAACCTCACAAATACAATACACACAAAAATTAAAAAAAAAAACTGTAGGGTCTGAACAATATATTTCCAATAAACATACCACACAGTAGACCGGTCATGTGAGGCTTTCCACACAATTACCACGGTGATCCACCTCAGTATCCTGTCACCATGTATCCTATCAATAATATGTTTTAACTTGGACCCAAAGGGTCACTCATTTGTTGGATGGGGTTTCTCCCCAGGAAAGAACCTTCGTTTTCCACATTGAGTATCTTATATTAACAATGGTAAGTTCTACTGTGGTGGAAGACATCCAGGCTTAATGCTATGCCCTGGGGAGGGTAGTGACCTCACAGCATCTGTGGCTCCTCTTTGCCTCTCAGTTGGTCTTTCCTTCCAGGTCAGTTCTCTTAATCCATTTCCAAGTACTATTATTCCTTGCCTGATTAATGAAGATTTAACTCTGTGTAATATTTTCCTCACTTTCTCTTTGTACTTCATTTTTGGGGGACCTTGTAAGCAGTTTCCAACTGCTGAAACCTTTACTTTACCAGGAATTTTAGTTTTTTTTCTCATCTCCTAGTCAGTTTTCCACATCTCCCCAAATTGTCTATAGCGGCCAGCAGAACACTCTCAATATTCTTGTCACTTAATTCATGAGGCACTCATTAATTAGGAATTCTCTGTGTGGCTCTAGATTCATTGCTAGGCACCGGTATTCCAAGGCTAAAATATTCAGATTGTTCATATCCGCTTCCCCACTTAAACATGTAAAAGTTATCTCAAAGAGACTGGTCTGACTTGTAAAGGAAATACACCAGAAATACGATTGTCAACTTATAGTCTTAAACAAAAGAAGAAATAAATGCTAGAATCTCTCCTGTGTGTTCCAAATGAATACAGCACATACTTACTTATATCCTGATAAGCTCCCACAACATAACATCTCTAGAGTTACCTCCCAAACTTGACATACTTGTAAGTACAGGCTAGTTGGGGGGGTGAGGAAGGCAACTAGCTTGAGTTCTAGGGTCCTCTGTGGGTCTGCACTCCTAAAACTATAGCCCATGCTCTCTTTATTAGCCAACCAGTAGAAACAATTAGTTCAGGCATTAGCTAAGAAGGCATACTAAGAACAGTAGCTATACAGTATTTTCCCCCATAAACCTAGGGCACACTTGCCCACAAATATACATATTGTCAATTGGAAGAGTAGGTGCAAACTTTGATGATGCTAGTAGTGAGGCACAAACACATATTAGCTAAGGCAGTTGCTGGCACTCCAGACTCTTCTCCCCTGTGGGTCTCTCCTGAGAAAGTTGTTTAGCTGACCACCTGGGTCTGGGTCTGCTTTTTTCTGAAGCATAATTCTCAATCACCAGGAGTAGTAATCTCTCTTTTTTTTTGGGGGGGTGCTCTTTGTGGAGGGGAGAAGGTAGGGCTATCGGGATTAAGTGACTTGTCCAGGGTCACACAGCCAGTGAGTGTTAAGTTTCTGAGGCTGGATTTGAACTCAGTTTCTCCTGATTCCAGAACCAGTGCTCTACTCACTACACCAGCTAGTCAGCCGCTCCTAATAATCTCTTGAAATGGCTTGCTGTCCTTGGCAGGCTAAAACTGTGACTCCCTAAAGAGTGTGTCCTGTTTTTTTCAAAGATCATTGGAAGCACACCTATCCTTGACCAGCCGACAGTTACCTGTTCACTAAGACCTGCTACTGCTAAACCTACTTCCTTTATATTTTTTTATTAGTTCCTTTAATATTCTTGACCTTTTGTTCTACCAAACAAATTTTTAAATTATTTTTTCTAACTCAGTAAAATGATTCTTGGTTATTTAATTGGCATAGAATAAGGTAAAATTGTCATATTTATTATATCTGCCCTGTGTCCCCATGAACATTTAATATTTCTCCAGTTATTTAAATCTGATATTATTTGTGTAAAGTTTTTTTTTTTTTTACAATTTTATTCATATAGTTCCTGAGTTTGTTTTGGCAGTTGTACTCCCAGGTATTTTATATTGTCTACAGTTATTTTAAATGAGGTATCTCTTATTATCTCTTCTTGCAAGGTTTTATTGGTGATATATAAGAATGCTAATGTGGGTTTACTTTACATTTTGCTATTTTGCTAAGATTATTGTTTCAACTAACTTTTTAGTTGAGGCTTTAGGATTTTCTGAGTGTATCATCATATCATCTGCAAAAGGGATAGTTTTATTATCTTGTGGTCTATTATGATTCCTTTTATTTCTTTTACTTCTCTTGTTATTGCTAGGATTTCCAAAACAATATTGAGTAATATTGGTGACAGCAGGCAGTCTTGCTTCATTCCTGATATTACTGGGAAGGCTTTTGACCTTATATCCATTACAAATAGTGCTTACTGAGGTTTTTAGGTAAACGCTTCTTATCGATTTAAGGAAAAATCCATTTACACCAATACTTTCAAGTGTTTTTCATAGAAATGAATGCTGTCCTTTATCAAAAGCTTTTTCTGCATCTCTCAACATAATCATAGGGTTTTTGTTACTTTTTATTCACATAACATACTCACTTATGTTAATAGTTTTACTATCTTGAACCATCGCTGCATTCCTGGTATAAACCTCACTTGGTAACAATGTACAACCTTTGTAATATATTGTTATAATCTCCTAGTTTGTATTTTATTTAGGATTTTTGCATCTAATGAAATTGGTCTATAATTTTCTTTCTCTGTTTTCGCTCTTTCTGGTTTAGGTATCAGTATCATATTTGTTCCATAAAAGGATTTTGTAGGACCCCTCCTTTTCCTTTTATTCCATACTATAGATACTTGACAACAGTCAAAGGTCTGTGCTAAGATGATCAGATGTTTGCATACAATCCTTAAAAAAATTAATTTCAATGTCATATCATGTGAAGAGCAGTAGTAAAGCATATTTTACGAGTATGATATGGGGGGCAGCTAGGTGGCGCAGTGAGTAGAGTGTCGGCCCTGGAGTCAGAAGGACCTGAGTTTGGATCCGACCTCAGACACTTAACGCACACACAAACAAAAAATAACCTAGCCATGTGACCTTGGGCAAGTTACATAACCCCAATTGCCCTCCAAAATGCAAAAAAAAAAAAAAAAAGAGTATGATATGCATAAAAAGAGTCCTGAAACCAGATTTATAATGGTATGGGGAAGGAGTGATGGGGAGTTAGCTGGAAGAGTAACTGAGTAACAGCAATACTAAATTTCTGAGCATGAAGAAATAATCTGTAATGCCAATAATTGGGAATCAACTGTGAACATTAGTTGAAGACTATTCCAATCATGGGGTTAATTAGGTTTCCTCTCTTTTTTTGCTTACTAATCTAAGCATGAAATGAAAAAAATTATCCATCCCTGGGTAGAGATTCTTAAACCTGTATATAAAGAGTAGCATATCTCTTCAAGAAAATAACAGAAATGGGACTCAATAAAAATACAGACCTCCTGTGATAGTAAGAGATGTTGCTTTTATTCTAAATCAGTTTTTGTTCTCTCAAAGGAAATGCTAATAAATGACAGCGTTCCAGCTTGAGGACCTCCCTCTGGAAGATAACCTCAGAGGTTACTGAGTTGGCAAATATCCTCTTGTTATTTGAGAAAAACAGCTGTATTACTATATAGGAAGAACACAGAGGCTGTAATTATGCTAAAAGTGGATCTTGCAGCAGTGAATATAAAGAAGAACTTGGAAGCTATTGCCTACATTAAAAGACAGTATTTGAAAGGAGGCAATTAAAGAAAACAAAATTGCAGAATTTGCCCAGCTTAGATATTTATTATGTTGTACTAAGTTTTTTTTTTTTTTTTAAAGGACCAGCAGTCTGGTTTTTTGGCACTGTGTTTTAGGTAAAGCGGAAATGATTGAAAATTAATCCCCAAATACTCTTCCCTCATTCAGCACTATTACTGCCCCCCCCAACCATCTGCTTAAAGCAACTTTATAATTATATGCTTAGCAAAAATTTACAAATCTACTAGGATTTTTATATTCTTAAAACATTTTAACCATCTCTTTCACTAGAGCCGAAAGGAATCACTCTTGTTCCAGGCAAATTCCTTCTTCACTTCCTTGCTGCTAGCTGGTTATACTGACAGACACACTTTGTTTTCTGTTCCACTGCTAAACCCCAGACAGTCTACTATGTCTTTCCATCCCCAGTCTCTCCAAGTCAACCAACACAACTCATTATCTGTTTTTCCCAAACCACCCATCTTCCAAACTTTCCCATTTCTACTAAAGGCTCTACCATTCCTCTAGGCACCCAGGTCTTATTACTCTTCTTTTGGCAATCAGTTACCACATCTTACTATTTTTGTCTTCACAACATCTCTTTCATCTGATCCCTTCTCTCTACTCATATAGTGAAAACTTCACTACAAGTCTCCATTTCTTACCCAGATTACTATACCTGCCTCCTTCCCAAATGGGATCCCTTTCTCAAGTCTCTCCTTGCTCCAGTCCATGATCCACACAACTGCCAAAATGATTTTCCTTAGGTAAAGATGAAACATAGCACTCACTTCCTAACAGAGAAGTGATGAACATAAAATGCTTAAAGAGACATATGTTTTCAGATGTGACCAGTGTGGTGATTTTATACAGCTATGTATTGGGACCATTATTTTTCAACCTTTTAAAATTTTTTTCTAGAAGACAGTGAGGTGGACATATTAAAAAATAAAAATATTTATGCTATGTTACATTGCATTTATTTCAATATAATTTGTTGCTATGCAGTAGAGTTGCACTAAATTAAAACTCAAGCACAGATTCACACTGTCAGAAAGGAATAGTGAAAACATGATTCAGTGTCTTGCTACTAAAAAAATCTATTTTCCAACACACTGCCTTAATGGTATTGATATTAGTGTTACTGACAATGAGTGGGGAGTAAAGCAGTATAGCACAAGATTTAAAGTAGACACCATTGTATTTTTTTGGAGGGGCCAAGGCAGGGCATTTGGGGTTAAGTGACTTGTCCAGGGTCACTTAAGTGACTTAAGTTTTGCTATAAGTGTTAAGTGTCTGAGGCTGGATTGGACCTCAGGTCCTCCTGACTCCAGGGCTGTTGCTGTTGCTGAATACACTGTGCCACCTAGTCGCCCCCACCATCATATTTTTAGAAATCATTGTATTGCTAAGACACATATGCTATGTAATAATTTAAAAATATTTTAAAATTAAATTTTATTTTTAGGTTTAGTTTACATCATCCATTTCCACAAGATTTTGAATTAAAATTTTCTCCCCATCTTTCCCCTACCCACCGCCCCAAAGCAGCAATCTCACTGCATACCCCCTCCCCCAGTCTGATCTCTCTTATATCCTCCCCCACTCTCCCTTCAACTTTCTGGTAGGGTAAGATGGATCTTGCCTGTATATCTTATTTCCCAGTTGCATGTGAACAACAATAGTAATAATAATAATGATATTTTTAAACATTTGATTTTAAAACTTTGAATTCCATATTCTTTCCCTTCCTCCCTTGTCACCCATCTTTACTGGGAAGATAAGCAGTTCAATATAGGTTGTACATGTGTAGTTACACAAAACATTTCCATGTTGGATATATTGTGATAGACTGATTATATTTCCCTCCATCCTATCCCGCATCCTATCCCTTTTCAAAAATGTGTACTACTAACGACCCTGACCCCCAACCTGCCCTCCCCTCTATCATCCCCTCTCTCATCCCCTTCCCCCCAACTCTCCTGTAGGGCAAGATACCCAATTTAGTGTGTATGTCATTACCTCCCTAAGTCAAATTCAATGAGAGTAAGGTTGACCCATTTCCTTTTGCCTTCCTGTTCTTCCCCTCCATTATAAGTTATTCTTTGCCTCTTCTGTATGAGATAATTTACCCCATTCTGTCTCTCCCCATCTCCTCTCATTATATTCCTCTCTCACCTCCCAATTTCACCTTTTAAATATCATCCCTTCCTATTCAATTGATCCTGTGCCCTCTGTCTATGTATATCTGTTCACATATACACACATTCATATATGTACTCATACGCACATATACCCTCCTATATAGATGTGTATATATGTATACATATATATTTATGTATATATACATACGTATATATGTATGTATACATATATGTATACATATACCTAAATAAATAAATAAATAAATAAATATATATATATATATATATATATATATATATTTATATTTATATTCCCTTCAAGTATTCTCATAATGAGAAAAGTTTCACAAGTTACAATTACTGTTTTTTTCCATGTAGGCAAGTAAATAGTCCAACTTTGATAAGTTTCTTATGCTTTCTTTTCCCTATTTACCTTCTCATGCTTCTCTTGCTTTTTGTATTTGAATGTCAAATTTTCTATTCAACTCTGGTTTTTTCTTCAAGAATGCTTGAAAGTTCTCTGTTTCATTGAATGATCATATTTCCCCCTGAAACATGATCTTCAGTTTTGCTGGGTAGGTGATTCTTGGTTTTAATCCTAGCTCCTTTGGTCTCCAGAATATCCAAGAATATCCAATATCCAAACCCTTTGATCCTTTAATATAGAAGCTGCTAGATTTCTTGGTTGTGTTTCCACAATATTGAAATTGTTTCTTCTTGGATGCTTATAATATTTTCTCTTTGATCTGGGAACTCCAGAACCTGGCTATAATATTCTTAGGAGTTTTCTTTTGGGGATCTTTTTCAAGAGGTGATCAGTAAATTCTTTCAATTTCTATTTTGCCCTCTGGTTCTAAAATATCAGGGCAATTTTCCTTGAGAATTTCTTGAAGGATGACTTCTAGGTTCTTTTTTTGATCATGGCTTTCAGGTAGTCTAATAATTTTAAAATTATTTCTCCTGGATCTATTTTCCAGGTCAGTGGTTTTTTCTTTCTTTTTTTTTTTGGAGGGCAATTGGGGTTAAGTAACTTGCCCAAGGTCACACGGCTAGGTTTTTATTTGTGTGCATTAGATGTCTGAGGCTCGATCCGAACTCAGGTCCTTCTGACTCCAGGGCCAGCGCTCTACTCACCGAGCCACCTAGCCTCCCCTCAGTGGTTTTTTCAATGAACTATTTAACATTGCCTTCTATTTTTTTCATTTGTTTGGATCTGTTTTATAGTATCTTGATTTCTCATAAAGTCATTAGCTTCCATTTGCTCTAATTCTGAAGGAATTATTCTCTTCAGTGAGCTTTTGAAATTCTTTTTCCATCAGGCAAATTCGGCTTTTTAAGGCATTCTTCTCATTGGCTTTTTTTTTTTTTTGGCCTCTTTTGCCATTTGAGTTAATCTGTTTTTCAAAGTGTTATTTTCTTCAGTCAGGTTGTTGACTCTCTTTTCATGATTTTCTTGCATCATTCTCATTTCTCTTCCCAATTTTTACTCCTCTTACTTGATTTTCAAAATCCTTCTTGAGCTCCTCAATGGCCTGTAATCAGTTCATATTTTTTCTTGGAAGCTTTCAGTGCAGGAGTTTTGACTTCGTTGTCTTTCTACCATTCCATGCTTTGATCCTTTTTGTCCCCAAAAAAGGAATCTAAATTTGGATTGCTGTGCTTGCTTTGCTTCCTTTGCTTGCTCATGTTGCCACTCAATTACTTGAGTTTTGAGCTCTTTGCCACAGTAGAACTCTGCTTCCAGAGGGGAGAGCATTGTCCCAAATTGCTTGGGTTTTCACAGCTGCCAGAGCTATTAGGAGCATGCTATCTCTACAGCTCCCACACACTCTGGCTCACTGGTCACACACCTCAGGAACACCACCCAAGACAGTGATCCAGATCCAGGAAGGTTAAAGAAAGAGTGAGTACCCTCTGAATGGTCTCTTGCTCAGTACAGTTTTATGTTCCAATATTTTCAAAACATAAAACTGAGCCAAGATTTTTGGGACATCCAAAATGTGTATAAATTAAAATATGTTAAAATACAAATATATTAAATATAAATCATATAATATGAATATATTAATATAATAAATAATATTATATAAAATATAAAAACCTGCATTTATGGAATATTTTCTGTTTTCTGGTTGTCATTGTGGTCAATATTTTATCTGCATATTCTATGTAAAGAGGTTCAATTGCTTAGTAGAGAGAATAATATTTTGATTTATTATTATTATTATTATTATTTGCTTTTTGGAGGGCAATTGGGGTTAAGTAACTTGCCCAAGGTTAAGTGGCTAGGTTTTTGTTTGTGTGTGTTAAGTGTCTGAGGCCAGATCTGAACTCAGGTCCTTCTGACTCCAGGGCCAGCTCTCTAGTCACTGTGCCACTTAGCTGCCCTGATTTTTTATTATTAAGTTTTGTTTGGATATAGCTACGAACACTTTATAAATAATAATTATCTCCCTCCTATACACACACACACACACACACACACACACACACAATATGTATAATCCTATTAAATCACAAAAGTATAATAAACTGATTATGATTGATAATACATTGAAATGTAGCTTACTACTTTTAAAATTATTTTTATTTTTGATTTATGGAGTTAGCAAGCATTTCCAAAACATAATACAATAAAAAGATGATTGCCCATGAAACTGCAAATCTACAGTGGACAACTGACTATTCCTTTCAAAAATTATCATGTACATTTCTTTTTTTCCCTCCTTTTTTCTTCCCTCTTCCTCCCTCCCCCCCACCATGGCTACCATTAGACATAAGTGTGTGTGTGTGTGTGTGTGTGTGTGTGTGTGTGTGTGAGAGAGAGAGAGAGAGAGAGAGAGAGAAAGAGAGAGAGAGAGAGAGAGAGAGAGGAAGAGAGAGAGAAAGAGACTGTTCTATACCTACTTTTATTTATTAGTTCTTTCTCTGGATGCAAAGTGTCTTTCTTCATATGTATTTTATAGTTAATTTGGGTATTTATAATAGTCAAAATAACTCATTTACTCAGTCATTCTTAAAACTGTTGCTGTTACTATATACAATGTTCTCTTGGTTCTACTTAATTTGCTTTTTATTATTTTGTCTTTCCATGTTTTTCTAAAATCATTGAGCTTGTCATTTCTCATAGCCCAGTAGTATTCCATTACAATCATATACCACAACTTGTCTAATCATTCCCCAATTGATGGACATCCCTGCAATTTCTGGTTCCTTGCCACCCAAAAGAGAGCTACTATAAACATTTTAGAACATATAGGTTCTTTTCCTTTTTACCTAAGCATTTTTGGAAATAGACCTAGTAGTGGTATTGCTGGGAAGCACTTTACTAACTCTGGGCATAATTCCAGATTGCTCTTCAAAATGGTTGGATCAGTTCACAGTTCCACCCACAGTGAATTAGTGTATGAATTTTTCCACATCCCTTCCAAAATTTGTCACTTTTCTTTTCTGTCATTTTAGTCAGCCTGGTAGGTGTTAAAGGATATTTCAAGGTTGTTTTAATTTGCATTTGTCTAATCAATAATGATTTAGAACATTTTTATATGACTACAAACTTTTTATTTCTTCATTGGAAAACTGCCTGTTCATATCCTTTGACCATTTATTAATTCAGGAATGACTTGTCATATTACAGATTTAACAAAGTTTTTTATATATTTGAGATGAGACCTTTATTTGAGAAACTGTCTATAAATTTTTTCTTACATTTCTGCTTTCCTTCTAATCTTGGCTATGTTTGTTTTATCTGTACAAAGTCTATTTAATTCAGTGTAATTGAAATTATCCATTTTATGCCTAATTTTGCTCTCTCTTATTTGTTCATAAAGTATTCACTTATATATATGTCTGATATATAATGTGTTCCATGTTCTTCTAATTTTTTGTAAAAATCTCTCTTTATATCTAGGTCATGTATCTATTTTGACCTTATCTTGGCAAATGATGTAATATATTACTCTATACCCAGTTTCTGCCATGCTGCTTTCCAGCTTTCCCAACAATTATTACTAAATAATGAATTCTTATCCCCAAATCTTAAATCTTCACACTTGTCAAATACAAGATTATGTTTACTTGCTGCTGAAAATTATATTTATATAAATTATATAATCTATTTGCAGATATATATATAATTTACATAAATTATATAATCTATTCCATTGATCTATCTTTCTTTTTTTAGCCAGTACCAGATAGTTTTGATAATTACTGCCTTGTAATATAGTTTAGGATCTATTACTGCTAAATATCCTTCCTTTACATTTTTTTATTATTTGCTTTGATATTCTTGAATTTTTGTTGTCCCGAATGAATTTTATTGTTTTTTCTAATTCAGTAAAATAATATTTGGTTAAAATAGTTATTTTTATTACATTGGACCTGCCTATCCATGAACAATTAATATTTTTTCAATTATTTAAATCTGATTTTATTTGCATAAAAAGTTGTTTCTTTTTTTTTTATAATTCTGTTTGTATAGTTCCTGAGTTTGTTTTGGCAAGTATACTCCCAAGTATTTTATACTGTCTAGAGTTATTTCAAATGGGGGTATTGTTTTACTATCTCTTCTTGCAAAGCTTTGTTTGTGACACATAAGAATGCTAAAGATTTGTGTGGATTTACTTTATATACTGCTACTTTGCTAAAATTATTAATTGATTCAATTAACTTTTTCACTATTTTAAAAGAAAGTCAGCAAAGGTATTTTAATGAGTTAATATCAACGTTGTCCATTCTTTTTAATACAACTCTTTCCCCACCATTTTAAGTTGTCTCTATATATACAGTTCTATGAGGTGTAGGTATGTGATGCATTAGTTTTCAGGTGCATTTGAGGACAACCACACAAACACCAACCCCTTTCTGCTTCTGGCTTGTCTTTTTAAAAATTATTTTTCCAGATCTGAATGTAGTCTAATAGTTATACTTCCAAATATTGTAAAAAAAATTATTAAAGTTTCTATATTTTTGCTCCAAGCTACTCAGCCCCAAACCCTGAACATCCCCTCCCTCAATCTCTTCTCCTATAAGTTAATGTCTTCTTTCTCAATATTTAATCATGGATTTATAGGCTTAGGCATAATCACTATTGATGGCTATGTAATTCATTATCAGTATCGAGCAACGGGACTTCAGAAAAAAAAAATCCAAATACCTTGCCAGACAATTGAAGAAGAGTTCTCAAAGAACAGCATTGAGATTTAAACTCTGGGAAGCACAGATGGGATGAAGGAGATGTTAACAGGACTTGATTCTCACCACTGCTGATTCTGTCTCTAGTCCACTCTTTTTATATGCCTTTATTTTCTCTAGCTCTCACTCTCATCTTTGACTCCTTTGATTGGCACCCAAAAATTTGAACAGAAGTCTCTTCTTCCAAGTCACTAGAACTTCAAAAGGAACTCCACCCCAGCTAAAATCCCTCCTTTTATAAGAAGTCTTTCTTAATTCTAGTGTCTTCTCTCTGTTGACCATTTCCAATTTATCCCACACATAGCTTGTTTGCTTTTCCCTATATAATTATTTGCATGTTCTCTCCCCTATAAGCCTGTGAACCCCTTGAGAACAGAAATCTTTTACCTTTCTTTGTATCTCCATTGCTTAGCACAGTCCTAAGTAGGTGCTTAAAAATATTTATTGACTGACTACTTGAGGTCTCATGAATCCCTATGAACAATCTAACAACATTTCTATATAACCCAGAAAAATCATATAGATTTAGATTTAGAAAAGACTCTAAAGGACATTTAATCTAATCCCCTCAATGTGTAGAGGAGGAAGCTGTGACTCAGAGAGGTTAAGGGAATGGCCCATGGTCATATAGCTAGTAAATGTCAGAGGTGTTATTTGAACCAGTCTTCCTGACTCAAAGTCTAATAATGTATGCACTACATCCTACTGCTTCCAAAGTCTCTGGGGCCCCAGGCCTTGACAACCCGGTACAATGTATAGCTGTAGTGATTATACGTATTAATCTTCTTGTTCTACTTTCTTTTTTGTTTTTGGAGGGGGAAAGGCAGAGGTTGAGTGACTTGCCCAAGGTCATACAACTAGTAAGTGGTAAGTGTCTGAGGCTCAATTTGAACTCAGGTCCTCCTGACTCCAGGGCTGGTGCTCTATTCACTGTGCCACTTAGCTGCCCTTCTTGTTCTGCTTTCTTAACTGTAGGATTAACAATTTATTAAGTGGAAACCCCGGATTTGAAAACAGCAATAAGTTAAAAATAATTTTTAAGGTAAAAATGAGAATGAAACTGAAGTCTGGAAACAGTGCTATGATTTGGAAACTCCAGAGTACTTTTGTTCCTGCTCCAGGGATAGGGCTTGAGGAATCTGCTTTTTTTGTAAATCTTTGTAAATTTTATATTGTAAATCTGCTATGTATACTTGTAATTGCATGCCTCTATGCGATTTGTTCCCTTATAATCAGTCAGAAGGAGGAGGCTACTGAGGGTGTTGGGAAGGTGCTGAGTATCATACACTGAGTGGGTGATCATCAGCATGGTGATGAGATTTCAGGTGAGCAGCTTGTTCACCCCTGAGATGGAGGTGGCATAAATAATGTGTTCCTTTCACATGGTGGCAAATGCCTGTATTTCTGTTCTTGTTCTCTCTTATCCATAAAACCCCTCTGTAAAAGCTTATTAATGTTCATTAATTAAATTGGCTGAGAGGATAGGGACACTAATCACTGAATCAGTCAATGATCTAAAGGATATACTCATTGTAACTGGTGATTGGTATTGAGATCCCAGCAGAATGGGAGCTTGAGATGATAGAAAAATAATCACAATTTCAGGTAGAAACCTGAGCTGGGTGATATAGTTAGCTCCAACTAGCTGTCTTCTTGGAACCTGACTCATCAATACAAGAGAGTTGAGTTAAGGACTCTTAGAACTTAAATTTACTACATTTGTTGGAAGGTACAGAATCCTAGCAACTTTATGGAAAAAAAACAACAACAATCCACACATTTCCTCTACTCCTTAGGTGACAGACCTGCAAGAATTTCTTTAGAGCCTTATTTTTGCATACCTCTTATAATTCTGTCGCTGAAAGCAAGCTGCAAACACTAACATTTACTAGACAAATGCTCTTAAGTTCATGGTATCCTTTCTTAAGGAGTCCACTGAGAAAAAATATTTTTTAAATGGAGACTTGAAAATAAAAATAAAAACAAAAACAGTAAAAAATTAGAAATCTCTTGCCAGGTTGTTTCCAAAGGTGAAACTTACAAATAGTAGTAAGAGTGTTGTAGGTCCAAGCTTGGAAAATAGAACCATAGTGGTTGTGGAAATGCTGACAAACTCATAACTGTCCAGTATTTCTAACAAACTAGGACATTTTAAGCCAATAAGATGTGAGCTTTCAGTTCTTAGTCAAGCAGAACAACCATAAAAAATGAGTGTACTGGAATACTGTAGGAGCATGATTCCACATGGCATGCAAATAAGACACTTTTATAACTCACTTTTCAGCTCCAGTTCTTGGAAGCGTTGTCTCATCAACATACACGAGCTGTGCCCCAGCATAGTGCTCACCTCCTTTACCATTTAGATTCTAACCTTCTAAAGACCTTTGTGTGTCAATCCCCCAAAGCATGGTTAGTGCTCAGTGAATATATTATCCTTCTCTGCTTCCTGTTTTCTGAAAAGTTCAACTAAAAGATACCTGTAGTATCTTTTATTATTCCCCCAGCATTTCTATTTTCCTGTTTCTAAGTACCCCCCAGTGACAACAGGCTCTTGGACAAATGAGTTTTTGTCTCTGTGGCCATAGCCACAGAGAGAGCTCTGACAGACACGGCCAGAGAAGCTTTATTTGCTCAGCCTCTTCCATCTGTTCTGGCTATTTCCCAGTCTCCCTCCCTGGCTGCCATCCATTTAGAGGACGTATTTGAATTCTGGCCATTGTCTTTTTCCCTTTGAATGATATGAGCACGCATAGAGCTTCCTCTAATTTCTGTCATCTTCACTCTCAGGGGATTGTAAAATCAATGCCTTTGGGAGCAAGTAAATGTGTTTATCATTTCCCTTTTTTTCTTTGTGAAAATTTCTTTTTTGGGGGGGAAGGCAAGGCAATTAGGGTTAAGTGACTTGTCCAAGGTCACACAGCTAGCAAGTATGTCAAGTGTCTAAGGCTGCATTTGAACTCAAGTTCTCCTGACTCCAGGGCAGGTACTCTATTCACTGTACCACCTAGCTGCCCCTTTTTGAATATTTTTTTTTTTTGCTTTTTGGAGGGCAATTGGGGTTAAGTAACTTGCCCAAGGTCACACAGCTAAGTTTTTGTTTGTGTGTGCATTAAGTGTCTGAGGCCGGATCTGAACTCAGGTCCTTCTGACTCCAGGGCCGGCACTCTACTCACTGTGCCACCTAGCCGCCCCTATGAAGATTTCTTAAGAAAACTGAAATATTCACAGTTCCTCACTTTATTTTTATGAAAAACTTTCCTCCATTGCTCATGAATGAAAGCTAGAACAGAATGCTAACTTGAATAAAAGTACTGTATCACTATTGCCTCCCTCAACTGTTGGACACATTCTATCCTCTTTGACTGGTCTTTCTTCTCTAACCATGCCCCCAGCAGTTCTGACTACATAGATCTGACATTTCAGTGACTACATCTCTTCCCAGAATCTGAGGAATACTCTTGAATACTGAGGAAAAACTATAAGCCCTTCATTTTTTCAGAGCTACACACAGAAATTCAACCAGTCACTTGTTTGTTCTTCATTCTTGAAGAAAATCACGACATCAGGAACGTAATGCCATGACGTGCAAGTGAATTGGATTTAAGTGAGGAAGGGCTATGCAAAGTCACCAGCCTCACTTTCTCCTTTGGAGTCATCTGGGTCCAGAGGTGAGATATAGATCAGGATGACTGGAGGTGGCCCTACTGTATGCATTAGGGGACCTTGGCCTTTTTAAGCTAAGGTCTTTAACAGGTCTCAGTTTGACTGAGGCAACACCCATTCAGTAATTAAGGCTAGGTAAGAAATGAAGCAGAGTGGCCTCTTTACCTAGTCAAAAGAAGAAGATGAAGCTGATGAAGAAGAAGAAAAAGAAGATGAAGAAGAAGAAGAAAAAAAAGAAGAAGGAGGAGGAGGAGGAGAAGAAGAAGAAAAAAAAAGAGAGGAAACAATCAGTCACTAGTTTACTAGTGACTAGTGCTTTAAAAGTATGGCAAGGAAAGAGTCTTAGTGAATGGTGCTGTGTGCTACTGTCCTGGGAATCTTGTAGCATCAGATGACCCTATTGAGCATTTGTAAGAATGCCTTTTTTTAATGCCAAATAATTTAGTCTGCATATTGAGAGAGAAGAATAACAGGGATGTTGTTTGCTGATCTTTGTTCAAGGTCCCAAAGCCTTAGGTTCTGAATACAAAGTTTTGCAGCTTTCTCCTAATGTGTGCTTCTTTAGGGGGTACCTGAAATTCAGGGAGAACCTCTATCCATTCAAAGAATATTGACCAGTATGTGTAGCTTGGAGAAGAGGAGGAGAATTGATAATAATCAGGAAAAGGGGCTAAGGGATCAGGAGGGTACGTAAGAGTAAGGCCTTTCACCTACTCTGGAAGAGAACATTTTGAAATAAGCTCAGCTCAGCATCTTCCCTGCAAAGCAAAATTGGAAAGAAATCACTCATCACAAAGGGTAGACTCTATATGGTTTCAAAACTTGGTGATGTCACTTACTACCAATGTTGCGTTGGGCAAATCATTTCATGTTTCTAGGACTTATTTTCCTAATTTATAATATAAAGGGGCTGGACTAGATCATATATAAGATCACTTCTAGCTCTTAATCCTACATTCTTGACCCCATGACTCTACTCTACATGGACGCTCCTTTCTATGAGTGCCAGACTAAAGGAAGTGATTATAGTTTCAGTTCTGCCTAAGGGAAGAAATGAAAGGAATTACATTAGGGGAGGTAAAAATGGAACCTGATTACCTAACGAGCCTAGGATGATAAAAGTTTTATTTGAATAGACAGATTTCTATTAATTCCTGGATTTTTTCCTGCTTTAACATGGCAAGACAGGTCAGAGGCACTTTGAATATGGTATATTGGGGATGCTTAATAGGAAGACCTAGTGTCAGTGTGATGCTGGTTGGAAACTATATAATGAGAATAAAGCCCAAGTATAATATGTATGTCCAGGCATTGGCCAGGAAGAACTAGGCAAGACCCTCCTCTCTCTTGTATCTCCTTGATAAGGTATAAACTGGAATTATTTTAGGTCTTCATTGCACCTTTCCTGGTATCCCTTTGTTCTGGTATAAACTCAGCTGCAGAATAAACAATTTGAAACTACACTGATCGTGTTCACATGTTTGAAATGTACCTTAAGCCTGGCCTTTAAAAGAGCAGTCAGACAGAGAAGAAAAGGATTGCAGATAAACCTGATCTGATTCCCTGGAGGATGTTATGATTGTATGACCTTCTTTCCAGTGCAAAAATACCACTCTCTGGGGACTCATGTCCATCCAGGAACCAGCAGCAGATGGAGAGACAAATCCACAGTGACACAGATACAGGCATACATAGAGACATAGCTCTAGAAGGAGGTCAGCACAATCATAGCCCCATAGGAGAGGGTAACTGGTGCCAGATGGAGACAAAGGTTGTTAGGATGACAGAGATAAGGAGAGAGGGGGCGGAGGGAGAGGGAGAGGGAAGGAGGGGGCGAGAGAGAGAGAGACAGAGAGAGATAGAGAGACAGTGAGGGGAGAGAGAGAGAGAGAGAGAGAGAGAGAGAGAGAGAGAGAGAGAGAGAGAGAGAGAGAGAGAGCTATTGCCAGAGAAGGCAGAGGGAGAGAAGAATGAATACAACAAGGAGCCTTGATATGGAAAAATAGTCTCCCAATGACAATAAAAATCACACATAGGACTAATATGGAAATACATTTAGCATTATTGTACATGTATAACCTATATCAGATTGCTTGCAGTCTTGAGGGAAGGAGGAAGAAAAATTTGGAACTCAAAATTTTACAAGAATGAATGTTGAAAACTATCTTTACATGTAATTGGAAAAAAAATGATATTAAGGAAAAAATCCCATATGGGATTTCATGGTAGTTCTGGGTTCTTTTCCCTTTCAGGGACCTCCACCCTCCTAGTCTAGCACTATGAATCTGGAACACATAGTTCTATTTGTAGTTAACTGTCTAGGAACTCTGAGTTCTTTCCCTTTTCATCAGGGAAGACAGAGAGACAGGGAGAGAAAAGGGGCTAAGGGATCAGGAGGGTGCTTTCCCCTACTCTGGAAGAGAACATTTTGGAGTAAGCTCAGCTCAGCATCTGTCCTGCAAAGCAAAACTGGAAAGAAATCAGTCATCACAAAGGTTAGACCCTAGATGGTTTCAAAACCTACAAGGGTAGAAGGGCACCCTAGGGAAGTGCCAAAAGTCTGTAACAGCCCCTAGGCAAGGAGGAGGTCCATCTGAGAGGGAAAGGGAATTGTTTATTATTTATGAGCTTAGCTATCTATGAGTCCTGTATGTTTTCTGATGGATTAAAGTTTGTCTTGTGTTATGTATATATTCATATATTATATTTCGTGATTACTTTGGTCTGTAAGTTTATTCATATAGCATCATTGATTGGGGCTGTATAGTCAGTCTAGTCTAACCCCTCCTTTGGGGTGATTTGCCCAAGGTGACACAGGCAGCAGTAAGTAACTCTGATCCCAATTCCATGTTATTTTTACTATACCAGGGGACCTAAAAATATAAAAGCCAAATTCTAATGTGCCCACGGGAACCTCTTTTTTTTTTTTTTTGCTTTTTGGAGGGCAATTGGGGGTTAAGTAACTTGCTCAAGGTCACATGGCTGGAAACAAACTCAGGTCCTTCTGACTCCACAGCCGATGCTCTACTCACTGCGCCACCTAGCCACCCCCAACCCACGGGAACCTCTTAATAAGGACACTAGCCATAAAGGTTATTGAGAGAAGCCTCTGAGATTGACCTTAGTGCATATGAGTACAGAGTTTTGATAATAGTCCACAGGGCTCACTCCATGATGGGATGGGGGTAGGGTGCTGCACCAAGGAGGATCAGTCACTAAGCAAGATCTACCCAGCTTTTAAAGGGCTTTACTTGACCTTTATCCTGAATGTGTGGCTTGGAATTCTCTGAATCTTGTCCTTGTACTTTCTAGGAGTGGCAGAAGAGATTCCTCCCCTTACTGACTCCTCCTGGTTGCTATGATGGCTATTTACACATGGCAGTGAGGGTATGTGCTTTAAGATAAGCCTTAGACAATTTCTTAAGACTTTTTAATATCTTCTGCTATTTGAAGACAGGTGACCAAATAGTAATCATGAGAGGCAGACTTTTTGAGCCTCCTGGTTATGTTCGGGAGTTCAGACATTTGTGGGTTCCTCTATCTGTGCTAGCTGCTCTGCAGGAATATTACCTGTAGCTAAATCTTCTTGGGAAAGAAAATGCTCTCTAATAGGAGAAGGAGCCATGCATGCTAAGTTGGACAGAAGATATGAACCTTAAGTGAGTTGTTCAGATAGCAGATTTAAGTGAAAGTATTGGTCAATGTGTGTTTATGAGGCTTGAGTTTTAGTCAGGCATTTCTTTTGGAGTAGAATTGTACTATAGCTGATCTATTTTGTACATTGATTAGTTTTCTAGAAGGGACCTTGTTAATCCTTTTTGAAGAGACCATAGACATGAGTCAAAGCTCAGTTTTGTTGAACATATTATCCCCTGAATTCTGCTTTAGAGTGGGGGTGGGGGACATAATGAGCCAGAGATAATGAAAAGTAAAAGCCTAACTTCTCCCTTTGTTTTTCGCTTTTTAGGGGCAATTGGGGTTCAGTGACTTGACCAAGGTCACACGGCTAGTTTTTGTGTCAAGTGTCTGAAGCCGAATTTGAACTCAGGTTCTCCTGACTCAAGGGCTGGTGCTCTATTCACTGCACCACCTAGCCGCCCGCCAATATTTTTTTGGCTTTTTTTTTTTTTGGAGGGGGGAAGGTAGGGCAATTGGGGTTAAGTAACTTGCCCAAGGTCACATGGCTAGTTTTGTGTTAATTGTCTGAGGGCAGATTTTAACTTAGGTCCTTCCAATTCCACGTCCAGTTCTCTATTTGCTGTGCAATCTAGCCACCTCCTGACTTCTCTCTTTATGGTCCAGGTTTTCCCTGTACTGAATCCAGTCTGTGTAAGTTAAGACCTAAGAACCTTGGTGGGAGAAGCCACTTAAAGCCTCTGAGTCTGAGGGTCTGTTACAATCATTTTCTGACTGCTATTGGGTGTATGTGTATCTACGTGTTTAAAATTCAGATTAATTTATAAATCTTAAGCCTTTAGAGTAGCATTTAGTTGAATACTATGAAGCTGGCTATCTTTATATCATTAATATACAGAGCTATACTTTGCCAAGGATATTATTCATGGGGACATTGAATGGGATTTAAAATGTTAAATCATTGCCTACTTATATTGATTTCTTATGTGTGTGCTTTAGAATTTACTGTGGCCATAAGAGTCAATGACCACTAGGGAAAAACACAAAGAATATAGGCCATTCCATACCCATTGTTGTTAATTTAGTTGTTTTCAGATGTGTCCAACTCTTCATGACCCATTTTGGGGTTTTCTTGGCAAAGACACTGGAGTTATTTGCCATTTCCTTTTCCAGCTTATTTTGCAGATGAGGAAACTGAAGCAAACAGGGTTTGCCCAGTAACTTGCCTAGAGTCACATAGCTAATAAATGCTGGAGACAGGATTTGAATTCAGATTTTCCTGGCTCCACTGCGCCACCTAGCTGCCACAACCATTAAAACAGCCATAAAGGATAAAAGTGAAAATAAATATTGGGAGATAGCATTTATGCAACAGGTAGAGGAACATTGCTTTTCATTTCTTTACCCAATTTAGGAAACACTTGAGATTTTATTCTACACACCTGTGGCATGATGGAAAGAACACTGGACCAGGAGTCAGGAGAGATATGAGTTCTTTGTCTAGTTCTATCCCCAATAGGCCATGTGAGCTCAGGAAAGTCATCTCTCTTTTCTGGGATTCACCTTCCTTGGCTTTGAAATGATTCCATCTCTAATGTGCTTTCCACCATAGCCACTCGATGACTCTAAGACATGCCAGAGTAAGAAAAATCCATGCCTAGGTGACTTTCCAACAGCACTGAGCATCTGGTCTTCAACAAAGAACTACTCTTTTCATCTTAAAGGTGCTCATCTGAAGAAGAAAGGATGGCTAAAACATTTCCAGATGCCCTTCTCTTGCCTCCATATAAAACTGTAGAGAAGGGGTCTTCAGCTTTTATCCAGTTTGTTTTGTCCAAGACTGAGTCACACTTCCTTGAGGATTTCTTTTTGTATAGGTATCAATGTATCAATGGGTTTCATAGTACCAATTGTAGCACAATTTGAAAAAGCATTTAAAAATACTTTAAGAGGATGAAACACCAAAACTTTTATCCTTGGTGCTTAGTAGATGCTATACAAATGCTCATCTTCTTTCTTTCTTCTATCTTGAACTTAATTTATCTTTACTATCCTTGTGTTGGATTATTGATGCCAATTGGAAAGGATTCTTATAGATTATGTTCATATATGTAATGTTAGTGGGTTAAGAACTCCTTCCCCACACATTAATAGGCCTATGTGACCTCCTTTGAGTCCTGGCCCAGCTCACAGGTGTGATACATCCTGAGTCACAGAGCCTGTTGGGGGAGGGAAGCTTGCTTAGGGGACGCTTGCTGGTAGGAAGGCTTTCACACCTTTTGATAATTTCTAATAGGCACTGAGTCAAGAGGGTTGTGATGCCTTTTCTGGTTCTGGGAAATGTATATATACTCTGAGTTGGTAGTTTGATTTGGGGGCTTGCTTATGAGAAGGATTTTGTGATTTCCTGGTCGAGATTCTGAGTAGTCATATGTTCAGAGCTCCCCAAATGCTCAGAAGTAAAGGCTCTCTCCATCCAGGGATGTATGTAAAGTGTGTAGTTGATTCAGGCAGTCAGAATCCTGTCTGTTGGTCTTTATTTCTCTGTTTATATTTTCTCTGTTTACATTTTCTCTGAAATTCAGGGCGTTGACTTTTCCCCTGAACTAGTGAATGTGATTTAAAAAGATTGTTGACCCCTCAAATAGCTATCATTCCTAGTAAAGCAGATCTAAGAACCTGTGCTAGCAGCTATCCTGAGTATGACAGTGTGGTTGCCACCACAATATATCTGTCTGATAAATATTGACTTGACTGTCTTGTGCTGCGAATAGGTTATAAAATGACATGTGAGGGCTTTGAGTGTGTGTATAGGATGGTAGAAGGCTTATTTATCCCTATTCCCTCTAGGATACAATGCAAAATGCCATTTGACTTTTAAGCTCTTTGGAATCTTGACCCTTGTTACCTTTCTAGTCTTCTTACACTTTACTCTCCTCTACCTACTCTATGATCTGGTGACACTGACCCCCTTATTGTTCCTCACACAAATACTTCATTTTCAGACTTTGGTAATTTTTACTGGCTATCCCCATGCCTGGAATGCTCTTATTCCTCATCTCTACCTCCTGGCTAGCAGAACTTCCTTCGAGTTTCATCTAAAATCCTACTTTCTGCAGAATTTTTTCCTTGCATCCCTTTATGCTAGTGTCTTCCCTTTGAGGTTGCCCCTGATTTACCCTACATATATCTTTGTACATAGCTTTTTTGCATGTCTTCTCCCCAACTAGAATGTGAGTTCCTTTGGGCAGGGACTATTTATTGCCTTTCTTTGTGTCCTTAGCACAGTGTCTGGAATATATAGTAAAGGTTTAATATTGCTTATTATAGGGACCAATGGTGAACTCAGGAAGCATGGAGCCTGCAACTGTATCACTTCAACTCCAGATGGAGTTGAGAGGTCTGAGGGGCTCAGATAAGGCTCATACTATGCCCCAGATTAGATTGTCCTGGTGTGGACCAACCTACACAGAAATTTCACTGTCCAAAATACTTGGCACTTAGTAGGTGTGAGAAGAACATAGTGTTCATTACTGACCTCAGATAACTCAAATTAGGATTTAAAAAAATTACCCATTATTCCTTTCAGAAATGCACAGACCTTGAACCTGATACAAAATCTCATTTTAGACTGTAGGGAGACCAGGAGACCAGTCTCTGGGGTAATCGCTCTTGCTTTAACCTGATTGGATCTGGATTGCAGTCTGGGGTAGAGGTCTTGGGGTGTGTGACCAGCTTGCCAGAGCATGTGGACACTTCAGAGAGGACGCCCAACTAATACCTCAGGCAGCTGAGAAAACCCCAGGGATTTGGTAAGGAAACTCCCCTGTCTGGTGGCAGAGGCCTACTGTGGCAAAAAGCCCAAAAGTAAAGTAATTGAGTGGCAACATGCCTAGGCAAAGGAAACAAAATAAACAGAAAAATGCAACATTAGACTCCTATTTTGGGGGCAAAGAGGATCGAAGCATAGAACAGGAGGAGGTCTGTGAGGTCAGAAATCCTGCATTAAAAGCCCCAAATGAAAATATGAGTGGGTTACAGGCCATAGAGGACCTTAAGAAGGATTGTAAAAACCAAATAAGAGAAGTGGAGGAAAAATTGGGAAGAGAAATGAAAAGGATGCAGGAAAAGTATGAACTGAGAGTCAACAGCCTGACTGAGGAAAATAACACCTTAAAAAATAGACTAACTCAAATGGCAAAAGAGGCTCAAAAAGGTAATAAGGAAAAGAATGTCTTAAAAAGCAGAATTTTCCAGATGGAAAAAGAATCTCAAAAGCTCACTGAGAAGAATCATTCCTTTAGAATTAGACTGGAACAAATGGAAGCTAGTGACTTTATGAGAAATCAAGATGCTGTTAAACAGATCCAAACAAATGAAAGAATGTAAATGAAAGGCAATATAAAATATCTCACTGGAAAAACCACTGACCTGGAAAATAGATCCAGGAGAGATAATTTAAAAATTATTGGACTACCTGAAAGCCATGATCAAAGAAAGAATCTAGAAATCATCCTTCAAGAAATTCTCAAGGAAAATTGAAAGAATCCACCAATCACCTCCTGAAAAGGATCCCAAAAAGAAAACTGCTAGGAATAGGAGTTTCCAGAATTCCCAAATCAAGGAGAGAATAATATTAGCAGCCAGGAAAAAACTATTTGAATATTGTGGAAACACAATCAGGATAACACAAGATCTGGCACCTTCTACAATGAGGGATCAAAGGGCTTGGAATATGATATTCCAGAGGGCAAAGGAGCTGGGATTAAAACCAAGAATCACCTAGCCAGCAAAACCGAGTGTCATGTTTCAGGAGAAAATATGGTTATTCAGTGGAATAGAAGACTTTAAAGCATTCTTGATGAAAGAACCAGAGTTGAATAGAAAATTTGATATTCAGATACAAGAAGCAAGAGAAGCATGAGAAGGCAAAGAGGAAAAGAAATGTATTTTAAAATAAATTTTAAATTTTTTTTTTATTTTGGAAGGCAATTGGGATTAAGTGACTTGCCCAAGGTCACACAGCTAGTAAGTGTGTCAAGTATCTGAGACCAGATTTGAACTCAGGTCTTCCTGACTCCAAGGCTAGTACTCTATTCACTGTGCCACCTAGCTGCCCCTTTTATAAATATTTATTTATTTTTAAATTTTTAATTTTTTGCTTTTCGGAGGGCAATTGGGGTTAAATACAGGAAAGAATTAGAAGGGAAATAAAAAGTTTACTACTAGAGGTGCAAAGCTTTACTGAATTAGCAGACTTCTGAAAATTAAATTGGATCAGGCAAAGATCAGTGACTCTATAAGAAAACAAAAAAATATTAGAGCAATATCAAAAGATCAAAAAATATTTAATGAGGGGCAGCTAGGTGGTGCAGTGAGTAGAGCGTCGGCCCTGGAGTCAGAAGGACCTGTATTCGGATCCGACCTCAGACACTTAATGCACACACAAACAAAAAAAACCTAGCCATGTGACCTTGGTCAAGTTACTTAACCCCAATTGCCCCCCAAAAAGCAAAAAAAAAAAGAGATTATATTCTAGTTTTGGGGAGGCTAGGTGGCGCAGTAAGAGTGTGGGCCTTGGAGTTGGGATGACCCGGGATCGAAACCGGCCTCAGAAAATGAGCACCCACACATAAATAATGACTAGCCATATAACCTTGAGCAAGTTACTTAACCCCAATTGCTTAATATATATATATATATATATATATATATTGTAAGCTATTTCCTATTTTAAAACTGACCTAAAACACCAGACAAGAAAAGATAACCTAAGAATCACTAGACTATATGGAAACCTTGACCATTAAAAAAAAAAAAAAGCCTGGATACCATATTTCAAGAGACCATGAATAAAAGTTGTCTCAGATCCAGAGCATAAAGGTCAAACAATAAAAACTGAAAGCTGCCAGACAGAATGAGTTCAAATACCAAGAAGAGGGGAGGCTAGGTGGTGCAGTGAATAGAGCACTGGCCCTGGAATCAGGAGGACCTGAATCCAAATCCATCATCAGACACTTAACACAAAAAACTAGCAGTGTGACCTTGGGCAAGTCACTTAACCCCAACTGCCCTACCTTCCCCCTTCCAAAAAGCATAAACAAACAAACTAACTAACTAACTAATAAATAAAATATCAAGAAGCTACAGTCATTATCACGTAAGACCTGGTACCTATCACTGCAGAGGAGAGGAGAGCTTAGTTTATAATATGTTATTCCAAAAGGCAAAAGATAAAGGCTCAGAATGAAGAATTTATTTGACAAAACTATGGACCAATATCTCTAATGAACATTGATTCAAAAATTACAAACAAAATATGAGCAAAGAGACTATAGCACATAACATAGTACAAAGAATATATACTTTAACCAGATTGCATTTATTATCTGCAATGTAGGGTTGGTTTAATATTAGGGAAAAACTATAAATTTAATTAGCTACATGAATAACAAAAACAATGAAAATCATATGATTTTATTAATAGAGTCAGAAAAAGGTTTTGATAAAACATAGCACTGATTTCTATTTAAAGACATTAGAAAACACAAAGATAACTGGGCTTTTCTTAATAAAGAATACACATCTAAAACAAAGAGCTAGTATTGCATGTAATAGCAATATATTAAAATCCATTATAATAGAAGCAGGGTAAAATAAGGATGATTATTTTCACAACTTCTATTTGCTGTAGTACTAGAAATGCTCATTATAGCAAAAAGACAACAAAAAGACATTGAAGAAATAAGCATATGTTAAGAGAAACAAAAAAAAACCCTTTTTGCAGATGTTATGATTGTGTATTTTAAAAACCACAAAAAGCTAACTAAAAATAATTGAATTAATTAATAACTTCATCAAAAATACAGGGCATAAAATAAATTAACCCCCATCATCAGCATTTCTATATAATACCAACAAAACCCAGCAGGAAGAACTAGAAAGAGAAGTTCAATTGAAAATAACTGGTGTTGCTTATCCTTTATAGGCAAAGAGGATCAATGCCATCATGATGTTGGGTCCAGGTACAGTGTGTTCAGCTGTGGCTGATCAATCTAATACAAGCTTGGAAGGTTTTACCACATGTCAGACACAAATAACCAATATGAATATTTAGGATGGAAATGTCTCTAGATTTACACATCTCTTGTTTCCTTTGTGCTACTGCAATTCTGTTTTACTCATAGAACACAGCAGGCATGCCATGCTAGGTGGGAGGTTCTGTGATGGTGTCTCCCACGTATAACAATTGATACTAAAGTTCTTCAAAGAGACCTTGAGATTGTCCTTGTATCTCTTCTTCTTCCCTCCACGTGAGTGCTTGCCTTGTGAGAGTTCTCCATAAATGTCTTTTAGGTAAATATACATTTTGGCATTTGGGCTACAAGGCCAGCCGGTTGAATTTGTGCTCTCTGCAATTGAGTTTGAATATTTGGAAGTTCAGATTAAAGAGAGGACCTCAGTGTCCAGTACCTTTCTTGCCAGGTGATCTTCAGACTCTTCTTGAAACAAGTGAAATGAAAGTGGTTCAATTTTCTGACATGACACTGATATGCTGTCCAGGTTTCACAGGCATACAACAAAGAGGTCAGCACAATGGCTCTATAGATCTTCATTTTGGTATGCAACCTAATACCTCTTCTTTCCCACACTTTCTTTCAGAGCCTCCCCAAAACTGAGCTAACTCTGGCAATGCATGTATGAACCTCATCATTTATGTGTACATCCCTGGAAAGTGTACTGACAAGGTAAGTGAGCTTATCCACAGCATTCAAAATTTCTCTGTTGTAATCAATGGTTCCATGTATGAATGGCACAGTGCTGGCTGGTGGAGAACCTCTGTTTTCGTGGTGTTGATTATCTGGCCAAAATTAGCGCAAGTGGCAAAGAATCAATCCACACTCTCTTGCAAACAAAAAATCACACACCAACTTTCCCTTTACTTCAGTCTTGGCTTGTAGCCTTTTCAAGTCAAATAATTTACCACCAGTGTGGTAGCAAATTTTGATGTTGTTTTTGTTCTCATTGAAGGCATCTGACATTGCAGAAGCCATCATGCTTAAAAGCATGAGAGCAAGCACACAACCCTGCTTCACTCCTTTGATGACTGGGAAAGCATAGGAATATTGTCCTCTATCCAGATCTTGTGCAAGCACACAACATGAAACTGGCATGCAATATTGATGAACTTCTCTAGACAACTAGATTTCTCCATGATCTTCCTTCCACAAGGCCTTATGACTGACAGTATCAAAGACCTTGGCTAGGTCAACAAGAATTATGTACAGATCTTAATTCTGCTCCTGACATTTCTCCTGGAGTTGTCATGCAGCAAACACTATGCTCCTAAGCCCATTCTGAAGCCACTCTGGCTCCCAGGTAGATGAGCATCTTCCAGGTGAAGGACTAGCTGTTTTAGGAGGACTCTGGCAAGAATCTCACCAACAATGACTAAGAAAGACTCCCCTGTGATTGTCATAGGACAACCTGTTTCCTTTTCCCTTATAGAGATGGACAATGGAATCCATCCTTGATCTCCTGTGGGATAATCTCCTCTTGCCATATAAACCAGAAGATTTCAGTCAGCTTCTCTATGAACAGGGGACCTTGTAGTGGGTTTTGTAGATCTCTGCTGGGATGGAAAAAGCACCAGGCACTTTGCCATGCAAGAAGAGCCTAGTGACATTCAATACCTCTTCTGCAGTTGGAAGTTTGGCTAAAGAAGGATTTACTTCAACCTTAAGTATATGGTCAATCAATTGGTTGATAATGATCTATTGAGAACACTATTGAAAAGTGTTTAGCCCTTCTTTCCAGGACCATGTCCTTATCAATGATCAGTGTGGCTCCATCAGCGCTGTGTAGTTGAAATGCCCCAGAGGTCTCTTTCTGAGATAGAAGTTAATTTTTCTTTTTTTCTCATTATACTTTTGTTAGGT
>WOXC01007961.1:0-117500 GCA_011680675.1 Gymnobelideus leadbeateri | reverse complement strand
GTATGTTATAACATCAATATTTTTTGGCAATAACTGATTAGCTGAGTGCTCCCCAAAGAATACAATTTTAAATTTAAAGAGGTTCCAGAGCCCCAAGGTAGCACAGTGAATAGAGAGCAGAGGCCCTGGAGTCAGAAAGGATCTGAGTTCAAATGTGACCTCAGACACTTAACACTTACTAGAGGTGTGACCCTGGGAAAGTCACTTAACCCCAATTGCCCTGCCTTCCCCCCTCCAAAAAGGAAAAAAAAATTAAGAGATTTTAAACTGGGGGAAATAGGAGGAAGGCTTTCTCAAAAAGTTAGGGGATATCCCAAGTTAGCATTTTTATTTGATTATATATGGCATTCAGGTTAAAATTAAAGTGAGAGTTTATGTGGAGATTATTTAGTGTTGAAATAATAAACATTATATGGCTAACCTGTCTCATCCTTTCTTGGAGGGAGGGATTGGCAGTGGGAAATTAAATGGGGCTTGGGTTTGCTTTTTAAAAAATAACAAATTTTGGGTCCCCATTAAACTAAACTGTAAATTATATACAATGTTAAATTTGGAACCAGTTGCAAAAGTGTCATAGAAATAAGACTAAACTTCAGTGTCTACAATAATTTTATCTTAATATAATCTAAACACATGCCATTTAGAAAATACAAAGAAAAAATTTATGTACAAGAGTTGATGCTATTGCATTTAGATAAAGATGGCATGTTCTTGCTACTGGAAGAGCCCAGGAAATACCACAAAGGAAACCTAATATATTGGAATAGATGTCATGCCATTTGGCCCAAAGTTTGATAGCTTTCAGAGTTAACCTGAAATTGTCAATGCTTCTTACTAGATGTGAAATTTCACCTGTTACCCTGCAAACTTAATACTTCATATACACATAATATCTAAATTTTTTGGTAGACTTTATCATGTAGGTCCAAATCTTCAGGAATAGTCTGCAGTGCTAATCTTGCAAAAAAAAAAATACCAATCTCTCTATACCATCAAAACATAGCTTGGTAACTGATACAAGTGCCTCTTCTACAGCCCTTAAGTCTTTTACTTCTTTCTGTAGGTTCAATTTTTCACAGAATGAGGGGAAAAATCACTTCGGTCACCATGTCTTGGTGCAGCATGCAAATGCATCGATATTAGCACCTTTTGTATTTATTCCTAATCTGTAGGATCCAAATGTAAAAAATTTTCCTCCAACATTTTCAATTACAGATTGTGGAAGATTCTTTCTTTCACTGATTTCCCATATTCATTCTTTTTTTTTTTTTTAAAGCAATTGGGGTTAAGTAATTTGCTCAAGGTTACACGGCTAGTCATTTGATTTATGCGTGGGTGCTCGTTTTCTGAGGCCGGATCTGATCTCAGGTCATCCCAACTCCGAGGCCGGTGCTCTTACTCACTGCGCCACCTAGCCGCCCCTTTAGGGCAATCGGGGTTAAGTAACTTGCCCAAGGTTACACGGCTAGGTTTTTGTTTGTGCGGATTAAGTGTCGGAGGCCGGCTCTGAACTCAGGACCTTCTGATTCCAGGGCCGGTGCTCTATTCACTGCACCACCTAGCCGCCCCCCATATTCATTCTTTTACCAGGTTAATTTTCCCAAAATTAAAATCCTATGCTGCAGTTCCTCTTCCTCTTCAAAACCTCTGAAGGACTTTATAAGGCTTTGATTAGTTTTTGTATGAATATGCCGTCTATCTCTTTGGGGGCTGCTAAACTGATTGGACAGGTAATGCCATAATGCTTCTGTGGTAGTTGTGTTTGCTGTGTTCCCTGGGTTGTAACTGGGGACAGCACTGTCCCTGGCACCAGCACTGCCCAATCACCCCACCCCCACCCCTCCCCACAGCCACAGGCACATGGGCACAATCTGCCAAGGGGGTTGCCTCAGCCCTGGCTCCGAGTCCACTCCCACACCCACAGCTTTAAGTGCTCATCCTTCTTTCCCATGGTGACCACCTGACCTTTCTTGCAGAACTCCAGTGAGTGAGAATGCTGAATCTTATGAGACAGTCCATTTTACTGGACAGCTCTAAACATTGGGAAGTCTTTATTTTCATCAGTTCTAAATTTGCTTCTTTGTAATTGCCACATACCTGCCCCTAGTTATTTCCTCTGGGATGGTGTAAAGGCAGGCAGGAACAGCTTTCCAGAGGACTGCTGCTATGAACAGCTTTCAAGGTTCTGATTACATAGTATAGTGAGCTCTCTATTCAATCACAAATCAGAGCAAAATATTCATAAAAAATCAAAATACAACATTCAAAATGTTACAACTTATCACAGAAAATCAAAATATAGCATTCATCATGTCACAACTCAACAACTCCCTAAACTTTCCACATAGTTTTCACCACAGTGGTCACATAGTTTTCGACAAAGTACATTCATTTAGTCAATTGCAAAATTCTTAATTCAATCACAAAGTACAAAAGTCAGAGTTCTCCACCCCTAGGTCACAGTAAATCATATTCTTCTCAGTCAGTACACAGTATCCAAGTAAAGTCTTTTTTCAGCTTGACTTGAGGCTGGCTCTCAGCTTCCATGGCTCCTCTTCCATGGTCCCAGCTCCAACTGTCACCTGGGTTCAAAGGCAGGTAGCCACCACTTCCTTGTCCAGCTCTGTGTCCAGTTCTTCATCCTGTTCCTGTTCCATATTGAAGTTCACAGTATCCAGTCCACCTCAAGTCCTTCACAGTTCCTGTTTCTGGGAAGACAAAGCTTGACAAAGCCACAATAATATTCATTCACATTGCTGGCACCATCATCAATTCACTATCTGTCAATAGTGAAATCAACTCAGACCCACCAACAAAGTCTGAGAACTCAACAAAAATCATCAACATAGAAATCAACATAGACCCATAAACAAGGTCCAAGAGGTCTGCACAAATCATCAAATAGAAATCAACACAGATCCACAAACAAGGTCCAAGAGGTCCACACAAATCATCAGTAAAGTCCCAGGACCTCTAAAACTCTCCTCCAGTACTTCTGTAAACCTACAACCAGAAAATCCTCTTTCAGGGCTTCCAATAATGTGCTAGGGCATCTGTACAAAGTATCACAACAAACATCAACACAGACAGAACAGACAATCAGAGTGCCAGGATACCATAAATTTTCTCCTTCTTGACTGCCTCCACAAGAGTCCTCTTTTCAGTTCTGCTGTCTTTAGCCTGGGCCTCTCCTTATATATGGTCGTTAGTTCCTCCCCTTCCTGTTGTAGGAGTTCATGAGTTCTAGGGTCCACAAGTTGGGAGGTTCACATGTTCTGTTTCTCAACAGACTTGATACGAGGGTCAAAAGAAACTTGAACTGAAACAAGGTATTAATTAAATAGCTGAAACAAGGTGTGAACTATTTCTGTGCTTGACATTACAGATGGAACCGAAGATATGACTCTTTTTTTGTTACATTCAGTTTTATTCTGGGTTAGACAGGATAAGTCAGATCCTAGCAACTGCAGCAGTGCTTGGTTGCTTTGAGGTTAGGAGGGGCAAGGGAAGGTTAGCACTTGGCACAGGAAGAGCAGGAACAGAAGAACAAAGACTGAAGGATACAGGGATTCATTTTTTAAATTGTTGGCCATAGAGTCAAAACTGTGAAGGGAAATTAGAGCCAGAAAAATGGCCTTGGAGAAAAGGAAGGGGTGTTAATATTTCAGGTAGGCCTATACCTGATTTATGAAAAAGCTAACACTATCCATTTGGAAGCAATGAAGATGCCATTAGTCATCATCAATTAAAAGTATCCTGTTAAGGGGGCGGCAAGGTGGCACAGTGTGTAGAGTGTCAGCCCTGGAGTCAGAAGGACCTGAGTTCAGATCCGGCCTCAGACACTTAACGCACACACAAACAAACAAAAAAAAACCTAGCTGTGTGACCTTGGGCAAGTTACTTAACCCCAATTGCCCTCCAAAAAAAGTATCCTGTTACTTCATTCCTAAAACAAAACTAATCAACCCACTCTCCCCCATACACACATACTCACAGAAAACCCAAAACCTAAGTGATAAGAAACTTGGATTTTTATCTAGATTCTAATATTAAATATATAAATGTGTGCAGCTATATATTTAGATATATTATACATTTAAAGGCATATAGACACATACATCTATATATTTAATATTAGATTCTGGATAAAATAAGTGCACATATATAATATTAATATTATATGATCTTGGATAACACACAATATCTTTGGACCTTAGTTTTTTTCTCCTTTAAATTAAAGGATTGTACTAAATGATCTCTGAGGATCCCTTTTAACTTCTGAACTTCTATTCTACCACAAATATCTAAGGAAAACCAGTGCTATTGATTTGATTGTTTTCAACAAAGAGAAACTTTTCACTTAGAAGTAATTGCTGAACTACAAACTAACAAAAGCATTAAGTTCCTAACAGTAGTGAAGCAGTGAATTACAGGAAATTCCTGTGATTTTTCTTGTCTTAAAAAGAAAACAACAACAATGGCATATCTCATTGAAATGTGGAACTGAAAATTCAACTGAACTAAATATTTCAAGGAATAATATCACTAATATAAGACTAAAAAAAAAACCCTTAATATACAATAATCCAACACAAAGTAAAAATATATAGCCTAACACTAGTAATTACCAGATAGGTCTACTAAACATCTGCATTCTTATTTTGAGACCAAGAACTGTATTAGAGTACAAGAACCTTGAGAAAGTCATGTGAAGGATTGTATTCTTCTGGTACAGTGAGAGATATACTTTTTTTTTCAGCTTTGAACCTGTGCTTTGACCAGGAAAGCTAGCACCACTATTTTCTAATTAAAATGAGATACTACTACAGGGTAGAGGTATACTTTGCCAGAGCCATCACCAATTCTGTTGACCTAATTGCATATGTATGTTTGACAGTGAACGTTGAGAGGCAGAGTATGCTGTTTGTATACTATGTTAAAGATTTTGATCAATTTATCAAAGTATCTCTGAGTATCAGAGAATTTCTTGGCCTCTGTCACTACCTTGGGTTTGGTGATCAACATCCATGCTTATACCAAACTCAGAGTACAGGCTAACTCTTTACATCATTGAAAATGGATATAATTGGATTGCAGTCCAGTAAAAATTTAGCTTAGACTAACACCCTAAACATATTATACAATACATTCTAAATGTGTATACAGCTTTGACATTAGAGATAGTATTGAAAAAATAGAAGAGAAGCAGATTATATTACTCTTACAGCTATGAATAGGTCATAATTCTTCTTTGTTTTTGATTTTACACAGAAATATTTGCTTTAGTAAGTATAATCACAGAGAAATATGGCCCCAAACCTGGGGGCATATTCCCCCTATATAATCTCATACTTTGGGGAAAAGGATGGAGATTAGGTTCACAGCTTACCTAGTTCAGGTCCTGTGTAGTCCTGTGTGTTCTTTTGAAAGAACAAAATCCACCTCAGATTCAGGTTTCAAACTCACCAGACTCTCATGTCTTCCATGCCAAGCTGGATGGTTGCACCATCCCTTCTGCAAACTTAGCTCAACAATCATTTTGGCTCAAATTCCCTCAACTTTGGGGGGATCAACTTCAACACCCGAAACTGTGGAGGATAAACAACACAAAACAGAAACAAAGACACTAGACCCATTTCTCAAATCTGGGGTAAAAGAGAGGGAGACCAAAGGAAAAAAGTCCTTCCTCTCTCCCTGGTTCAGTTCATGGTACCCGTACTGTGGGTGAAGCATGATCTTCACCCTTTGAATATAGCAGGAAGGGGCACACAGGAAAGAGTGGCCAAAATAGAGGTAGAGATGTATTCTTGACCAAACAAGGGATAGCAGCAATTACAAAATACAGAATAGATAACTAATCACGTGAAACTGAAAATCTTCCAAAGAGACAAAATTAATTTATCTAGGATAAGAAAGTAAAGTGGTCAAAATAATAAAAAAAACCTTGGTACTAAATTCCTTTGTTTAAAGTTTGGTATCCAAGATATAGAAACAATGAATAAATAAGACTAATAGCCATTCTCCAATAGATAAGTGGTCAAAAGATATGAGTAATAAGGGCTAGAATAGCTGATTATTTATCTACCTTTATCCACTTTTTACATGGTCTTCTCAGAAGATGGGGAACACTATCAAGGTATGTGTGGGTGGGGTGTTGGAAAATTCCCATGTGATGTCACAGGAGGAGGGGAAGTGATGTTATGGGAGTGGTTAATCATAATCATGTCACAGGAATGGTTTGCTTGTGAAAATTTTCCACCATGATGTCACATGAGAAATTTTCCCACTCTATGTCAAGGGGGTTAGGCTAAAGAATTTGCCTGTGTACAATTTTACTGAGAAGTTGATTGCTCCAAATAGGAATAAAAGAAAGGAACAGGAATTTTAGACAGTAATTGCATTACAAGTCACCAAAAGGAAGACAACTTACACAGAACATTCCTTTGATATAAAAACAATTAGCAGAAAAGAATAAAATCACTTTTAAGGAAAAAGAATCTTTAAAGCTCTTTTAAAATTTGGATTTATTTTCATGTATACTTAATAGAATTCATTTAGGGGAGACACTGTCTAGAGCAGCAATGTCAAACTCAAATAGAAATCAAACCCTGCAGGGCTACATAGTGACTTAGAAAACCACAAATTAATATTGTCTATGTTGTGTTGTATTGTATTTTTCTTTATTCTATTAAATATTTTCAAATCACATTTTAATTTGGTTCTAAAAGCACTGGGAATTTTTCCAGTCACAAGTGGCAAAGTTGGCTATGAGTTTGACACTACTGGTAGAGCACTCCTGAAGAACTTGACCTTTTACCTCATACCTATGCATTTTTCTTCACTTCCTTGAATTATGCTAGAGACAAAACCGATTATCTGCAATAACTACCTTTTGCGCTCCATCCCTGATGGAATAGCATGAGTTTTAAACTCTGGGTGCCCTAATAAAATTTTGCAAAGGAATCTCTTTCAACAACAGTACTCCTAAAAATTCCCTCACCATACTCCTTAGAATAATGAACACTTTTAGGTCCCTACCCTAGAGACTGAGGCCATTTAAACCCCCTTTCAAACCAGCTGAACCAAAAAGTTTGCATCAGGCATATAAAATATGCTTTGGATGTACTGACATTGATACTGAAAGGAGCATGCCATCTGGAAACTTAAACATAACCATCTTTTTGTCATTCTTTGTTGGTATGGAAACATTTTTTAAACAGGAAAAGTGAAAAAGGATTTTATAGAGACAAAAAAAATGCATAAAACGTGAGCAACTGGCAGACAAGAATATAAATTAATGGAGGGATCAGCCACTTGAAAAGGCTTGGAAGCTAAAAACCAGGAGAAAAGGAAAAGGCAGTGCAGAGGAGGAGCTTGTGGTGGGAACTCCCATATAAGAAGTTCCTGGATAGGAGGCCCAGAGCATGAGCAGTAACCTCATCCAGATTTCATGTGTCTATAAGGAATCTTTTGGTCAGGGTAGGATCTGGGAAATCATGAGCATTTCACCTGAAAAAAGGGACCTTGCTATCTTAGTGACCTGGGTGTGTGTGTGTGTGTGTGTGTGTGTGTGTGTGTGTGTGTGTGTGTGTGTAGGAGCAGTTAAGGAGGAGTTAGAGGAAAGTGGGCAGTATTGCTGAGAAAAAGATCTCTGTGTTGGGCTAGTGTAAAATGCAGGATTAAAGGTCCAAGAAGATCCAGAATGGAATTGTTAGGGCTCTGATTAATAAGATAAATTGCATCAAATTAAAGTAACAAGATGACCTACCTATAGTCTTTGCCCTGAAATTTTATCCCTTTGTAGGGAAGTGGTATTGCTGTTTAAATGACTAAGCATTTTTGTTTTAAAATGCTATTAGAGAGAAGTGAAGAAAAGATTGTGTAAAGGCAGGGATGTGCTTAAGATCTCCCCCAAACCCCTCCAAATACTTGTAAAAAATGACTCTAAACAAATTCTAGAACATCAGAAACCACAAAATGACAGAGGGAAACAAATTTCCAGCCCAAGACAACCTGGAAGGTTGACAGGAAAATTCTTTTGCACCAGACTGGGAAAGGAGCTCAGACCAACACTGACCATGGTGGCACAAACTAGGCTCCCCAGCAAACCAGGAGCAGGCCTCAGAGCAGTGAACCACTGGCAGCTGTGATGGTTTTCAGACTTCTCAACCCCAAAACACCAAAGACAACTTAGTGGGTCAGTAGGAAAGGCATGTCAAACATGGGTGAGAGAAGAGTGAAGTCTGGCCCCAGCCCTGGGGTGATGGAGGCTGCAGTAGCAGTGGCTGTTTCAGGAGCTCTTGGCCCACAGTGGGTAGGATTGAGCACCTGATTAGAGGAGGATTGCAGTGATCTCTTTGCTGATGCTGAGACAGGATTTTCTTGGTTTGCCTTGCTTGGATCTGGATGACAGTCCTTGGAGGTGGTCCTGGAGTGAGGAGGAACACTGGCATGTCAGAGTTTGTGGTGGCAGTGGAGAGGGAATCTTCCTCACAGTTCCAAGGCAGAAAAGAGAGCTTACAGTCACCAACAGACCAGACCAGAGGCCAGGAAAGGAGGAAATACCTCTCCTTTGATCATATCACCTTGGAAGAAGTGAAAATTTACAGGTCCCTAGAAGTATCCCTGAAAACAGCTGCACGCAGAGGCCTACCTCGACAAAGAGTTAGAAAGGCAAGTATTTGTCTGGGAAGATGAGCAAACAGTGTAAAAAAAACCATTAGATTATAGAATCTTACTTTGGTGACAAAGAAGATCAAATATACAATCAGAAGAAGACAAACAAAGTCAAAGTTCCAACATCCAAAGCCTCCAAGAAAAATATGAATTGATCTCAGGTTATGGAAAAAGCTCACAGATTTTGAAATCAAGTAAGAGAAGTAGAAGAAAAATTTGAAAGAGAAATGAGAGTGATGCAAGAAAATCATGAAAAATAAGTCAGCAGTTTGCTAAAGGAGATACCCCCAAAATACTAAAGAAAATAACACCGTGACCTTTTTCCTGTTGGTGCAAGATGGCGATGCAGATCTCCAAGAAGAGGAAGTTTGTTGCTGATGGCATCTTCAAAGCAGAGCTAATTGAGTTTCTCACCAGGGAGCTGGTTGAGGATGACTATTCTGGGGTGGAGGTGCGAGTTACCCCAACCAGGACAGAAATCATCATCTTGGCCACCAGGGAGAAGGGTCACCGGATTTGTGAACTGACTGCTGTAGTTCAGAAGAAGTTTGGCTTCCTGGAAGGCAGTATAGAGTTGTATGCTGAGAAGGTGGCCACCAGAGGTCTCGGTGCTATTGCCCAGGCGGAGTCCCTGCGTTACAAGCTCATGGGAGGCCTTGCTGTCCATAGGGCCTGCTATGGTGTCCTCCGCTTCATTATGGAGAGTGGAGCAAAGGGATGTGAAGTAGTGGTGTTTGGTAAGCTCAGAGGCCAGAGGGCCAAGTCCATGAAGTTTGTGGATGGCCTGATGATCCACAGTGAGAGCCAGTCAACTACTATGTCGACATAGCTGTGCGCCAAGTCCTCCTCAGACAGGGTGTATTGGGAATTAAAGTCAAAATCATGTTGCCCTGGGACCCAAGTGGCAAGATTGGCCCTAAGAAGCCCCTGCCTGACCATGTGAGCATCGTAGAGCCCAAGGATGCGATTCTTCTTACCACCCCCCATCTCAGAGCAGAAGAGTGGGAAGGCAGAGCAGCCAGCTATGCCTCAGCCAGTGCCCACTGCCTAACAGGACTCTGTGACACTTGGAATGGTGTGCTCAAAGCTCTTCTGTAAAGATATTTAATAAAATCTTTTGTAAAACAAACAAAAAAACCAAAACAAAAATAAAAACAAACAAACCAAAAAAAGAAAATAACACCTTGAAAAATAGACTAACCCAAATGGCAAAAGAGGTCCAAAAAGCCAATGAGGTGAAGAATGCCTTAAGAAGTAGAATTGGTTAAATGGAAAAGGAGATCCAAAAGTTCACTGAAGAGGGGGGTGGAGCCAAGATGGCAGGAAGGAAGCAGTGACTTCTCTAAGCTCCTCCTTGAATCCCGTCACTAAACTTTAAAAAGTGATTCTGAACGGATTCTGGAGTGACAAAATTTACCTGGACACAGAGCGTGGCAGAATCCAGCCCAGGAAAGTGCCCAGTGCATCCAGACAGGGTGAGCGCAGACCATGTGGGGTCTGCACAGCTCAGACTTAAGAGCAGACAAGCAGACTACAACAGAGAGAGAAGAAGCCCCAGCCTGCAGACTTACCAAGGACAAATCGCAGTCATCTTGCTGTCATCTCATGAGGGGATAGGAGGAATTATTGGAGCCAGAGTCAGGCCCCCAGGAGAGACAGCAGCTTCTCCTGCAGCTATTGGCCCCCAGCCTGGAAGTTTAGAAATTGCCTGCCTGTATATGCAGGGGCTAGAATGGCAAAGTAAACTCTAACTGCTCCCTCTGATTCCTCCTTCATGAAGTAGAAAATCCAAAGACAAGTCTCCCACACAGATTGAAATCCCAAGTTAGTGGAAATAGCCTCAGGCTTGGGAGTCTTCAAGAAGAGGTGTAACTGAGATAGCCAGGAGCCTGAAGAGAAGAGAGGGAGGGGTCCCAACAAGCCCCACCTCACCTGATCAACAAAAGTCTGCCTGAGCTATAGCCCAGGGGTACAGAGGCAGAAATCTGAACTGGCCAAACCACCCCTCTTCCACAGACTACTCTGCATATCAGCATACCTCTCTGAGATTCCTGCCTTAGCCACAAACTAGACACCCAGATGCTACAGCATTCAAAGTCAAAGACCAGGCCCTTAGCTCACAGCCTGAGAAATTAAGAAACAGGAAATCACAATGGGAAGGAAGGAAGCTGAGAAGGAGAAGGGGAAGGCAAGAAAATTGATCTGAGCTTATTATGTAGATCAAGAGCAACCAAATACAGAGGACAACTTGTACTCTTTACCCACACCTGAGACCACAGAAGGAAATATGAATTGGTCTCAAGCCCAAATAGCATTCTTGGAGGAGCTTAAGAAAGATTTTAAAGACCAAATCAGGGAGGCAGTGACCAACTTGGAAAAAAGCTTCAGTGAAGAAAACAAATCCTTAAAAAGTAAAATTAATGAAGTAATTGGAGAAAAAAACCTCCCTAAAGAAGGACCTTCAAAAACTAACTGAAGACTATAATTTGCTAAAAATTAGAATCAATCAAATTGAAACTCAGAACTCTATGATGCACCAAGAGTCAAACAAAACAAAAGTTCACTGAAGAAAATAATTCCTTCAAAATTAGAATGGAGCAAATGGAAGCTAATGACTTCAGGAGAAATCAAGAAATTATAAAACAAAACAAAAAGAACAAAAAAATAGAAGATAATGTGAAATATCTCATTTTGAAAATAACTGGCCTGGGAAATAGGTCTGGGAGAAATAATTTAGAACTTATTGGAGTACCTAAAAGTCATAATCAAAAAAGGGCCTAGACATCATCTTTCAAGAAATTATCAAGGAAAACTGCCTTGATATTTTAGAACTATAGGGTACAATAGAAATAGAAAGGATCAATCAATGACTGCCTGAAAGAGATCCTAAAAGAACTCCTAGGAATATTGTAGTCAAATTACAGAGTTCTCAGGTCAAGAAGAAAATATTGCAAGTATCCAGAAAGAAACAATTCAAGTATTGTGGAAATATTATCAGGATAACACAAGGTTTAGCAGCTTCTACATTAAAGGACTGGAGGACTTGGAATATGATATTCCAGAGGTCAGAGGAGCTAGGATTAAAACCAAGAATCACCTACCCAGCAAAACTGAGTGTAATCCTTCAGGGGAAAAAATAGATATTCAATGAAATAGAGGATTTTCAAGTATTCTTGATAAAAAGATCAGAGCTGAATATAAAATTTGACTTTCAAATACAAGAATCAAGAGAAACGTGAAAAGATAAACAGAAGAGAGAAATAATATGGGGTTTATTAAAGTTGTACTGTTTATATTCCTATATGGAAAGATATTCATTCTTGAGTCATTCTTGAGACCTTTCTCAGCATTAGGGTAGTTGTAGGAAATGTGTGTGAATGTGTGTGTATGTATGTGTGTGTGTGTGTGTGTGTGTGTGTGTGTGTGTGTGTATTTATATGACCATACACCCTTCTTCCATTGTTTTCATACTGAGAAAGATTTCATCAGTCACAGTTATTGTTTTTCCATATAGGAATGTAAATAGTTCAACTTTGATAAGTTCTCTTTGATTTCTTTTCCCTGATTACCTTCTCAGGCATCTCTTGCTTCTTGCATATGCATGTTAAATTTTCTATTCAACTCTGTTTTTTTCCTCAAGAATGCTTGAAAGTCCTCTATTCCACTGAATGACCATATTTTCCCCTGAAACAAATTACTCAGTTTTGCTGGGTAGGTGACCCTTGGGTTCATTCCCAGCTCTTTTGCCCTCTGGAATATCATATTCCATGCCCTTCTATCCCTCAGTGTAGAAGGTGCCAGGTCTTGTGCTATTCTGATTGTATTTCCGCAATATTGAAATTGTTTCTCCCTGGCTGCTTGTAGTATTTTCTCCTTGATCTGGGGATTCTGGAACCTGGCTATAATATTCCTGGGAATTATCTTTTTGGGATCGTTCTCAGGAGGTGGATTCTTTCAACCTCTCTTTTGCCCTCTGGGTCTAGAACATCAGGGCAGTTTTCCTTGAGAATTTCTTGAAGGGTGGTTTCTAGGTTCTTTCTTTGATCATGGCTTTCAGGTAGTCCAATAATTTTTAAATTGTCTCTCCTGGGTCTATTTTCCAGGTCAGTGTTTTTTTCCCATGAGATCTTTCACATTGCCTTCTAATCTTTCATTTGTTTGGATCTGCTTAAGAGCATCTTGATTTCTCACAAAGTCACTAGCTTCCATTTGCTCCAGTCTAACTCTGAAGGAATGAATCTCCTCAGTGAACTTTTGAGATTCTTTTTCCATCTGGCAAAATCGACTTTTTAAGGCATTCTTCTCCCCATTGCCCTTTTGGGCCTCCTTTGCCATTTGAGTTAGTCTATTTTTCAAGGTGATGTTTTCCTCAGTCAGGCTGTTGACCCTCATTTCATACTTTTCCTGCATCCTTCTCATTTCTCTTCCCAATTTTTCCTCCACTTCTCTTATTTGATTTTTAAAGTCCTTCTTAAGGTCCTCTATGGGCGGCAACCCGCTCATGTTTTCCCCTGGGGCTTTTGGAGCAGGACTTCTGACCTCACAGTCCTCCTCCCACTCTATGCTCTATCCTCTTTGCCCCCAAAGTAGGAGTCTAAGGTTGCATTTTTCTGTTTAATTTGTTTCCTTTGCCTTGGCATGTTGCCACTTAATTATTTGACTTTTGGGCTTGTTGCCACAGTATGGCTCTGGTGCCAGACGGGAACTTTCGTCTTGAAAGTGTGTGTGTGGGGGGACAACTTCTGTTTCTGGCAAGCTAGAAACCCACCCACGACCTCCACCCCAGATCACAATCCAGAACCAGGGAGGTTGAAGCAAGAACGATTACCCCCCAAGACTGATCTCTGGATCTCCCTACAGTTCGCAGGCCAGGAGCTGGAGCTGCCTCTGAAAACTACAAAATGGCATGTCTCCTCAGTGGCTTCTGGCCCCCAGGGGAGGAAGCCAACACATTCCCCAAATAATGGTCCCAAAGTCCATAGGGCACTAACCTCTCACTCTGTCCTAAGCATGTCTATGTTTATAATTCTGGAATGGCCACAGCTGCTGGTGTTCTGGGGTCCCTCCAGCCAGCTTCTGGCCCTGCCGCCCTGGGGCTAAAACTGCGACTCAGGAGCACCTGTGCTTGGCTACCCACACACTGTGCTGCCGGCTCCCAGAGTGCTGCGCTGGTCCTTCCTGCAGGGCTGCTGGGCTGTCCTCAGCAGGAGGTTAGCTTCTCTGTGTCATTCTGTGGGTGCTGGGGCTCCAGAAGTTGTTCAGAGTCCCCTTTTACATAGTTTGGAGGTAATCTGGGGGGAGAGTAGCTTGGACGCGCTGTTTCTACTCTGCTATCATGGGGGCAGAGCCCGTGTGTGTGGATTTATAATAACAAACAATCTTATTCAAAATCTCAATTTTCCCAAGGGCTATTAGCTGACAGCACCTCAAATTACAGAACTCATTGATTTCAGTTACTTCAGCTCTAAACAATTTTAGTAGCAGTCTAAATCTTCAAAGCAAAATTCGAAAATTCACAGCAAAGATATTATATTTCAGTTACAAATTTAGTATGTAATTAGTTTAAATTGCCACAAATTCCTACAAACAAGGAAAAAGATTTTCTTTCTTTATTTGTCAGTCTTTATCTCTGTAAACTAAACCTAGCTAGAGTTGAAATGACAGAGATAAAATATACTGCAGTTGTTAATTTTTTTCCTAAAACTTTTCTCCCTGAAAGTCTGATCAAAAGATCAGTGAGAGTAAGCCTCTGATTATTGGGGAAAAGGTTAGTGTCAGATTACAGAAATCTAGATGAGCTCTTACAGGTATGAAACTTCATTGCTTTTCCTCACTACTCTTAGCTCCCTTTTTGCATTTTTTCCCCATAGTATTTACAACTAAGCTGGGTTTTCCCCTTAGAAATCTCTTAAGTAGTAGAATTTATAAAGAACGCCAGACATGATACAAGTAAATGTTTTCCTGAGAAACTCATAGGGAAGGTAGAGCTGGATAAAAATGCATTACCTACTTTTGGGGTATGGGTGTTTGAATCATGAATGCCTAACTCTGGTTAACGATTTTTTTGGCTAGTATATATTTGAGATTCCCTCATTAACCTGATGTTCCTAAGTGAATGGATCTAAGACTAATGTTAGGCTACCAGTTTGTCAATATCACCCAATCAATTAAAAAATCCTCAGAACAAGAAAAGACATAACACGAATGTCTGTTAAAGGATTCTATCTTGGCCAGTTACTTGGTTCAATTGGTGATCCTTGCATTTGAGTCCTGGATTTCATTGTCATATTCACCAGGATATCAGGGCAGTTGCCCCTAGTATGTAGTCACAAACTAGGTATCTAATTTATTTCTGTCATGGGAGCATTGAGGGAAGTAGAGGAAGACAAAGAAAAGGAGAGTGAGAGATAGAGAGATCAACTAAAGAACCGGTTGAATTTAACCAATGACAGAACTGCCAACAAAGTCCTTGGGTGATCAGCCCAAAAGGACTAATTTCCTGAAAAGTACGTGTAAACTAATTTTAATCCTCCCCTGAGTAAGGGGAGCAATTTCACTGCTTAAGGTGTAATACAGTGCCCTATCTTGACTAAGTCCAGTCAAACCCTAAGGTTACTCACCTTACTATGCACATTGATCCCATCTTGGTCAGTCCTACACATCTCAATCCTGCAATAATGGAAACTTATTTAGATTCCATGGTCCAGGAGAGCCTTTGGGTATTTTGGCTTGACCATAAGAGATCCCACTTCTGACACCAAAATTACCATTCAGTTGAGAACAAAACCTAGAACTGAAAAAATTTTAGAGAGAAGTTTACATCATCTAGCAGAGTGGAGAGCTCAAAAAGGGGTATCTTGCTCCCCCTGAGTCTCTGTAAGTTTTAGATTATATAGAGCTCAAAGAAACAACAGCCGACTGGCCAATATGTAGACAGTTTCCAGAGAAGAGAGGCAGGTTACTCAAGATATGTAAAAGGATGAAACTCTTTATATTTCTTGTATCAATCTTTGAATCCCCTGGAAGGTTCCTGATCAGCATGACATGGATGTTCTAAGTTAAGCATTAAACAAGTCTTTTCTGTTCAGTTATTTTTTCAGTAGTGTCCAACTCTTCATGACCTCATTTGGGGTTTTATTGGCAAAGATAATGGAATGGTTAATCATTTTCTTCCCCAGCTCATTTTACAAATGAGGAAAGTGAGGCTGAGTTAAGTAACTTGACCATGGTGACACAGCTGGTAAGTGTCTGAATTCAGATTTGAACTCAGATCCTCCTGATTACAGGGCCAGTGCTTTATCAAATGTACCACATAGCTGCCCATTAAACAAATCTAATTTCTAAGCAACAAGTCTGGTCTCTCAGTCAAATAGGGCTAGGTTCAAACAATGCAATAGTTTTCCTCCAGTTCTCTAAATCTATTTCCTTAAATCTGAGTCCCAATAATAACTTTAGACTAGAATGATAAAAATGAAAAAATCCCTTTTCTCAAATTGTTTACATTCAAATGGGGCATAGGAACCATTATGTATGTAGAAAACTAACTACAGAAATATATATATAATTTGGGGGTGGAGGGCACTGGTAACTGTGGGAATCAAGATAAGTTTTCTATGGGAGACAATTGTGAACTGAACTTTGAAGGTAGCTGGGAATCCTAAGAAGGCAACTAGGTGGCACAATTGATAGAGGGCAAGAAGAATCAGGAAGACTCATCTTCCTGAGTCAAAATCTGGCCTCAGACCTTTACCAGCAGTGTGCCTTTTGGCAAGTCACTTAACCCTTTTTTGCTTCAGTTTCCTTTTCTGTAATGACCTGGAGAAGGAAATGGTGAACCACTCCAGTATCTTTGCCAAGAAAAATCCAAACGGGGTACCAGAGTCAGACATGACTAAAACAACTGAACAACAACAAAGGGATTCTATTAAGTGGAGGTAAAGAAGGAGTACATTTATATTGGGGGGAGGATAGGGGCATGAAGATGGAAGATAGTATATTGAGTGCAGGGAACAGAAAGCAGGCTAGTTTGTCTATAACCTAAGTATATGAAGGCAAGTAACATGGAAAGAACCTGAAAATATAAACTGCAACCAGATTGAGAAGGTCTTTAAAAGTCAAACAGGGTAGTTTGTATTTTCTCTTAAAGGTGATAAGGAGCCAATGGAGTTTATTGAATAGGAGAATGGCATGATTAGACCTTTACTTTAGGAATGTCAATCTGGTAGCTCTGTGGAGGATGGATTGATGAAGAAGGAGAAGAGGCAAGGAGATCAATTAGTAGGTTATTACAATTGTATGGGCTGGAGGTGATAAAAGTCTGAATTAGGCTCTTGGTGATGTGAGTAGAGAGAGGTGGATGAATGTGGAATATATTGTAAAGATAGACTTTTAGAGGCTTGACTAATTAGCTATAAAGAAGAAGGTCAATGAAGAGGCAAAAAAAAAACTGTGTTTGCAAACCTGGGAACCTGAAAGATGATTAGAAACAGAGAAGTTGGGGGAAAGGGTGAATTTGGAGGAAAAGATCATGAGTTCTGTGTTCAACATGTTAAGTATGAGATACCTATGATATTGAGTTTCAAATGTACGATAGCTGATTAGTAACATGGGAACTTTAGTTGAGAGGGCCTGGGACTGAATATGTGGATAATTGAGCCCAGAGGAACTTATAAGAATATCAAGAAAAAGCATGGAGATTACTTTGATCCATTAATGCTACCCAAGAAACAAAATAAACTAAATTTAGCTAAGTTGAACTTTAGGTACAGATATATGATCTAACATTGGGTCTGTACTTGAATCTATTCTAGGTTTGTAAGAGGTTTAGTACTCTGCTTAGTAAAGCCACTCATTTGTGGCTTTACTCTGCTTTGCAGAGGACTGCTGCTATGAACAGCTTTCAAGGTTCTGATTACATAGTATGGCAAACTTTCTATTTATTCAATAACAAATCAGAGCAAAACATACACAGCATTCACAATGTTCCAACTTATCTCAAACAATCAAAATACAGCATACATCATGTCACAACTCAACAACTTATCACTAAAATGGCTATATAGTTTTCACCAAAGTGGTCACATAGTTTTCAACAAAGTAAGGTCCCAGGGCTTCTGTTCAAAGTATCACAAACAAATATCAACACAGACAGAGCAGACAGAGTGCTTGGATACCACAAGTTTTCTCCTTCTTCACTCTGCCACCATAAGAGTCTCTTCTCAGTTTTTTTCTGTCTCTAGCCCTGGGGCTCTCCTTATATAGTCATTAGTTTCTTCCTAGGAGTTCACAAGTTCTAGGGTTCACAAGTTGTGGGGTTCACATGTTCTGTTTCTTAATAGACTTGATACAAGGCTCAAAAGAAACTTGAACTGAAACAAGGTGTTAATTCAATAGCTTAAAAAAAAGTATGAACTACTTCTGTGCTTGCCATTACAGCTGGTAAAACCTTCAAATAATTTCTCTGTTGCAATGATATATTAGAGTAGGACTTTAGTGGAGGAATATTGCTCTCAATCAAGCAAAACCAGATCTATTTCATTGTGTTAAGAACATAGCTAGGGTTGGCTAGGTGATGCAATGAATAGACCACTGGCCCTGGAGTCAGGAGGACCTGAGTTCAAATCTGACCTCAAACACAGCACAAAACTAGATTTGTGACTTTGTACAAGTCACTTAACCCAAATTACCCTTCCTTCCCCCCTCCAAAAAGGAAAAAAAAGGACATAGCTAAGGGGCAAGAATGTAATTGTGGACAGGCAGCTAGTCTTAGAGACAGAAAGACAGCTCAGGTTACTTTCTGCTTGAAGTAACTTTTGCTTGTGCAGCATCCCTTTTGGTATGCTTGATGGAAGGGTCCTTCCTCTATCTCAGAGCAATTACAGCTATCCTCTAACTACTTCCTATTGACCATGGGGTCACTTTTAATTGGCTACTGATCTGGGACTTTGTAGATCCACTAAAGGGGTCTCACCTTTCTTCTGACCTTTAAGTATAAAGATGATTCTTAGCTCCAGAAGTCAGTGGGAAATGAAGTGGAGGTGAGGGTGCCCTTACCCTATCTGCACTGACCTATGAGTACATAACTTACAAGGCAGATTTGTGTCTGGGATGGAGCCACCTCATATTTCTGTTTTCTTTCCTTTATTATAGGTCCTCGTGAGTTATCCAAAAGCAACTAACATCTTGCCTCCCTCCTAAACATCTGAGCAGTGTGGTATCAAGTACTATAGCAAAAGTGGTAAAATCAGAAGAAATAGCAAGAGGCAGTGTTATATCAAGAGAAAGAAAGAGACAGAGAGAGAAAGAGAGAGAAACAGAGAGACAGATAGAAAGAGACAGAGACTGAAACAGAGAGAGAGCGAGACAGAGACAGAGACAGACAGAGACACAGAGACAGACAAAGAGGAGAGAGACAGAGAAATTACCTGAATGAAAAGAGCCCACGAGGTATAATAGAGTTTTATTGAGTGAAGATGAAGTCTAAAATAGATAATGAGTTTCCCTGTTGCAAATGTCTCAATAAAACTTGCATATTAGCTGTCCAAGTGATTTTTATAATTCCGTTATACCATCTTAATAATCACTGCACTTAGCACAATACCTGGCACATAAGTAGGTGCTTAACAAATATTTATTGATAGATTATTAATAGATTGACTTAGTTTGCTTAGTTAACTATTTAGAGTATAAAATTACAATAGAATAAGAAGATTTCAAGGTAAAAACTATATAAAGGTAGATAAGTTACATAGTCTTGGGGTAGTTTAATACACCACACCCATAGTCTTAATCTGGAATCTTTCACTCTGGCTGCCAAGCTCCTCTTACCTCAGTTCTTTAGGAACATGTTTTTATAAATAAAAGCAATATTGGTGCTTTCTGCATGGAACAATGTGTCAGTTTATTGGAAGACAAAACATGAGCAGAACTCACAGTGGTATATATTGGACAAGAGTTTGGTATTTAACATAAAGAATTTCTGTGGGTTCTCCCTATGGTATGAATATAACCTCTGAAGTTCTATTAATCTATGAATTAACAAATAAGTACATGCTGAATACCTACTTTGTGTACTCCATTGATTCAGGCTGAACCACATGTATTTAACAAAGTCCTGTTACAGATGCAACCAACTATTCCAAGGTGCTCTTGGTCATATGGCCTGGATTGTCACTATTTTCTTAGCAAAAGCTACTCCATGGTTCTAAGAATCTTTCTTTTTAAAGAAGGTTCTCTGAATTGTTTATTCCATCTACCTCTTGTCTTGCTTGACTTTCTTCTCTATTGAGAAAATGTAAAGAAATGACTGCTTAAACAAATCCATATGAAATCACTCTGTTTCGCATTTTTGATCATTATTTAGAATTTCAAAAAGCATTCACAATAAGTTTGGGTAATAGCAGTAAGCTGCCAACCTCAAGGCAAATGACACTGGAGTTCATTGGAAATGATATTTGTTATAAGAATTTTATTAGTTGGCATTTTTTCATCTAACTGATAGATAATTACCACATTTCTCTATGATCTAGCTGAATGAGAGTCATTTTAAGATAAATTATCTCTTATTGTTCACTGGAGATATAAGTTCAAGTTGTGGCATAGTAACAGACAAGGAGAAGCTGTTTGGCTAACTCCTAATGAATGGAGATAAGTGAAGAAAATTGATGTATTCTTTCATAACACATCATTAATTAAGAGAGGGAGGATTTTTATGAACAATTTTTTATTTTTACATTTGAATCCTGTATGTTTTATAAATACATTTACATTAAGCCCTGGGTTCCTTTATGAATGTGGAGTTTAAATTAAATTATAAATATTATGGCAGAAATTATAAACCTGAAGTTACCAAGAAATGTCAGTTTTTTGCTTAAAGGAATTTTGAAAAGGCTGCTTAGACAGGAGGCTTAAAATAGAATCTCTTTACAGATCTTCACAGTGTAGCAAAGAATTTCTTCTTCATTTTTTTCAAGTTCTCTGCTGTTCTCTGACTACCAGCTGATTATATTTAAATCAGATCATAAATATTTTTCTGAAATTCATAATTCCTTAAGCTTCATAACTCATCATTGAAGTTCTGGTTTTATGTCTAATGTGAGTCTTAGTTTTTAGCCTAATATAGTTTAGTAGTTGGGAAAGTGAGATATATCTCATTGAATATGCCTTAATGAAATATGGGAAAAAAAGAGAAGAGAAAGTCTTAAAAGTTGTAGAGGAGTCAAAAAGAAAAAAGATATAAGAGATTTTCTTCCATTTCCATTTTCCCAATTAAATAAAATTACTATGAAGTAATTAGGCTTATATCAAATGAGGATGACCCAAAGATATATGCAAAGGTAATTTGAGCTATTCTTTTTTTCATATTTCCCAAAGAATCATGAAACACATAGAAAACATCTTGTTAGAACAGATACTGCTTACTCCCTTTGGGAAAATAGTGTATTTGCCATAAAACTACTGTTCCAAAGTATAAGTGTTGTTGCTGTTGTTTAGTTGTTCTCAGTCATGTCTGACTGTTTGTGACCCCATTTGGGCTCTTCTTGGCAAAGATGATGGAATGTATTTTTTTCCTCCAGGTCATTTTATAGATAAGAAAACTGAGGAAAAAGTAGTTAAGGGATTTGTCCAGGCACAGCTAGTAACTGCCTGAAGTCACATTTGAACTCAGGAAGATGTCTTCCTGACTCTAGGTGATGGTATGGGATGTAGTAGAGATACCAAGGTAAATAATCTAAGGCAAAAAAATGAAGGGGTAAAAGAAAATCATAGAAATAATTAATAGTTTCATTAAAGAGAATAACAACAATGAGACAACACACCAAAATTTATGGGATACAACCAAAGCACCCCTTAGGGAGAAATTTATATCTCTATATGCTTACATCAGTAAAATAGAGAAAGAGCAAATCAATGAATTAGACATACAACTAAAAAAAGCTAGGAAGAAAAACAAATTAAAAATCCAATTAAATGCCAGATTGGAAATCTTGAAAAATCAAAGGAGAGAGAGGTGGCTAGGTGGCGCAGTGAATAGAGCACTGACCCTGGAGTCAGGAGGACCTGAGTTCAATTCAGCCTCAGACACTTAACAGAAAAACTAGCTGTGTGACCTTGGGCAAGTCAATTGCCCTCCAAAAAGCAAAAACAAAATAATAAAAAAAGAAAATCAAAGGAGAGATTAATAAAATTGAAAGTAGGAAAACCACTGAACTAATAAATAAAACTAGAAGTTGGTTTTATGGGAAAAATAAAATAGATAAACCATCGGTTAATTTGATTTTTTTAAAAGAGAAAAGAAAATCTAATTACCATTAATAAGAATGCAAATTCATCACCAGTAAAGATGAAATTAAAGCAACTATTAGGATCTATTTTTGCCCAATTATATGCCAATAAACCTAGCAATCTAAGTGAATTGGATTAATATTTACAGACATTTACAAAAATATAAATTGCCCAGATTAACATAAGAGGAAATAGAATATTTCAATAAACTTTAGAAGAAGAAATTGAATAAGCCATCAATGAGCTCCATAAGAAAAAATCCCCAAGAACAGATGGATTTACAAGTGAATTTTATCAAATATTTAAAGAACAATTAATTCTAATACTATACAAACAATCTGGAAATATAGGTGTAATCCTGCCAAATTCTTTTTATGACACAAATATGTTTTTGATACCTAAACTAGGAAGAACAAAAACAGAGAAAGAAAAGCTACAGACCAATATCCCTAATGAATACTGATGCAGAAATTTAAATAAAATATTAGCAAGGAGATTATAGCAATATATCACAAAGCTCATGTACTATGACCAAGTGGAATTTATACTAGGAATGCAGGACTGGTTCAGTATGAGGAAAATTATCAGCATAATTGACCATTTCAGTAACAGAAACAACAAAAATATTATGATTATATCAAAGATTTTAAAAAAGATTTTAGAATAGAGCACTGGCCCTGGAGTCAGGAGGACCTGAGTTCAAATCGGGCCTCAGAAACTTAACATTTGATTATCCATGTGACCGTGGGCAAATCACTTAACCCCTCCAAAAAGCAAAAAAAAAAAAGTTTAAAAAATAAATATAACACTCATTTCTATCAAAAGTAGTATCTATTTAAAACCATCAGCAAGCATTATCTGTAATGGGGATAAGTTAGAAGTTTCGCAGTAAGATCAGGGTGAAGCAGCCCATTATCACCACTATTATTCAATATTGTACTACAAATTTTGACTATAGCAATAAGAGAAGAAAAAGAAATTGAAGGAATAAGAATAGTCAATAAGGAAACAAAACTATCGCTCTTTACAGATGATATGATGGCATATATGGAAAATCCTACAGAATCAACTAAAAAACTAGTTGAAAAAAATTAACAACTTTAGCAAAGTTGCAGGATAAACAACAAACCCACACAAATCATTAGCATTTCTATATATTACCAGCAAAGTCCATCAGCAAGAAGTAGAAAGAGATGTTACTTTTTAAATAACTACAGACAATATAAAATACTTGGAAGTCTAGCTGCTAAGACAAACCCAGGAACTATATGATCACAATTACAAAACAGTTTTCACACAAATAAAGTCAGATCCAAATAATTGGAGAAATATCAGTTGCTCATGGTTAGACTGAGCCAATATAATAAAAATGACAATTCTACGAATTATATTTATTTACTTATTCAGTGCCATACCAATCAAAGTACCAAAAAATATTTTATAGAACTAGAAAAAATAATAAAAAAAGTTCATCTGGAAGAACAAAAAGTTAAGAAAACTAAGGGAATCAGTGGGAAAAAATATGAAGGAAGGCAGCTTTAGATTTCAAACTATATTACAAAAAAAGTAATAATTGTAACAATCTGATACTGGCTAAGAAACAGAGTGGTGGAGCAGGGGAATAAGTTAGTAGTAAATGACCATAGTAATCTAGTGTTTGATAAACTCAAAGATCCAAGCTTTTGTGATTAAAAACTCACCATTTGACAACATTGCTGGGAAGACTGAAAAGCAGCTTGGCAGAAACAAGGCATAGACCAACACCTCTTACAGTATAACAAGATAAGGTCAAAATGGATAAATGATTTAGACATAAAGGGTGTTATCATAGATAAATTAGGGGAGCCTAGGAAAATGAATTTGTCAGATATATGGATAAGGGAAGTTTTTAATGACTACGTAAGATAGAGAACATCACAGAAAGTATAACAGATTATTTTGATTACATGAAAATAAAAAGATTATGCACAAACAAAACTAATGCAACAAAAATTAGAAAGAAAACAGGAAAATAAGAGGAAAAATTTATATCAGGTTTCTCTGATAAAGACATCATTTCTCAAGTACATAGGCAACTGAACCAAATTTATAACCAAAAAAGAAAAAATACAAGTCATTCATGAGTTGATAAATGGTCAAAGGATATAAATAGGCGGTTTTCAGAAGAAGAAAACAAAGCTTTCAATAGTTGTATGAAAAAAAATTACTTAAATCACTACTGATGACATAATTGCACATTAGTAAAACTCTGAGATACCACCTCATACCTATTAGATTCACTAATATGATAGAAAAGGAAAATGACAAATGTTGGAGAGGATGTGGAAAAATTGGGAATTATCACAAAAAGAGCTGCTATATGGATAGGTCCTTTTCCTCTCTGATCTCTTTGGGGTATAGACCAAGTAGTGGTATTGCTGGATCAAAGGATATGCAGTTTTATAGCCCTTTGGGCATAGTTCCAAATTGGTCTCCATAATGGTTGGACTAGTTCACAACTCCTCCAACAGCATATTAGTGTACCTATTTTTCTACATCCCCTCCAGTATTTGTCATTTTCCTTTACTGTCACATTAGCTAATCTCATAGGGGAGGTGATTGATTGATTAATCCCACCATCTTTCCAGACAACTAGGCTAGAAACCTCAGATTCATCCTCAATTCTCCCATTTCTTTCACTCTTCATATCAAACTGACAGCAAGTTTCATTCATCCTTTTTTCTTAAATGACAAAGTCATTACCCTAGTTCATACCCTCAATGATTCTTGCTGAAGCTGTTGTAATAATCTCTGGATTTCTCTCCCTAAGTCTAGTCTCATTTAATACATACTTCACACATCCTTTCACAAAAGTCCATCACATTCTGACACAGTCCTTCCTTTCTTTGTTCATTGCACATTACTCTCACCTACTCTACAGCCAAAACCAACTGGTCCTTCACATAACATTCTCTGTCCCATTGCAATGCCTTTGTTAGGACTCTTCCCCATTCCTGGAATACACTCTCTCCTAACATCTGCCTCACAGAACCTCTAACATTCTTCGGGGTTCACGTGCCATTTCATTCTAAAAGCCTGTCTTCTTGTCAGTGATGATTTACTGTAGGAATTTTATTTTTAATATTTTTGTACAAGTTGTTTCCAATAATAATGATGATAGCTACCATTTATATAGTGCCTACACTATGTCAAAAGTTTTACAAATATTATCTCATTTTATCTTCATAACAAACCTCTGAGGTAAGTGCTATTATTATCCCCAATTTATAGTTGAAGAAACAGAGACAAACAGGTTAAATGACTTGACCAAGGACACATAGCTAGTAAATGTTGGAGGCCAGATTTAAACTCAGATGTTCCTGATTCTCGGCCCAGCATACCATCTCCTGCATCACCTAGCTGCCCCATAAGAATGTAAGCTCCTTGAAAGGCAAGGACTAGTTCACTTTTGTTTTGGGATTTCCAATGATCAACACACTGCCTGGAATACAGCAGGCACTTAATGTTTGTTGAATTAAGTGCCAGGAATTTAAAGGGCAATCTAACTCTAAGTGAAAGAAAGGCTTAGGATAGATTCATTGATTTTAACAGGAAAAAGGGAGTTAAAAAAAACAAAACATTCTCATGGGTTGTTGTTGCCTTGGTTGGATTTAGTGACTGAGCTATCAGCTGGTTCTTATCAAAGAGGGTCTTTCAACTCACTAAATCTTAGCAAACAGGAGTTAAGGGAGCTAACAGGTGACCCTGATTACATGAAGCCAATAAAAACAGGTAGCAGAGAGAACTTCCATCACCATCTTTACTACTGAGATATCCAGCAGTAACAACAAGACCAGCAGCTTAGGATGAAATCACCAGGGGATATCAATGATCCTATAGCATCAAAAGCATAAGTTCCCTAGTTATATGTGTCAGTTTGCTGAAGAATTTGCCTCAAGTTAACTGGGGAAAGACAGGTGTTCTGTTGTTACTTATCTTACTAAGCTGTTCCATTTAAACACCTTTACTTTGAAACTTCCCCCAGTAGATTGTGAGCTCCTTGAGAGCAGATATTGTTTGTGTTTGGCCTTTTTCGTTTTGTATTCCCAGGGCTTAGGATGGCATAGCACCTGGCACACAGTAGGCACTTAATAAATGTTAGCTGACTGACTGACTTTTATCTACTGACCAGTAATTAATACTGATAGAAGAAAAGACATCAGAAGACAACTCCCCCAGTCCCTTTACAGAGGTGGGTGATCCACAGGTATGGAACATAAAACTTCAGATTTTTTCAATATATTGACTGGGTTTGCAATTTTTTTTCCTCTTCTTCCTCTTGTTTTTTTTTTTAATTCTTTGTAATTGGAAGAAAGGGAACACAGGGGAAAATCTAGGTGATGCAAAAAAAATACAAGATATCAAAAAAATCTATTATTAACCATAAATAAATGCTTGTTAAGTGAAGCTGAGTTACAGTGCCAAATTATACATAGTGGAAAAAGGCATGTGACCAAGGGCCTTCATGTACCTTAAGACTTCCAAGGTTAGTAGATATGGATTATTTAGCCTAGGTCCCTCCCTTCACCTGACAGATGATTTCTTCCTCTTAGCCCAATGCCCATAGACAGGAGGACAGGAATGAAATTACTTGCATTTCTAGTCTTGCTTTCTTCTCCTGAACACTGAGGTGAAAAGGATGACTGAGCACAGAGAATTGTCAGAATTAAGGTAAGGACATAGATCTTTCCTAAAATTCCCATGATCCAGGACTAGGGAAGAATCATTTCACAAATTTCAATAACCAAACAATTCATCCCAAGGCAGCCACTATTGAGACTGTGTTAGGAGTACTCTATTTAATTTTGTTATTTCATGGGTTAATTAAGCTTTTAATAAAAATGAACTTTTATAACACAAGCCCTTTGTAAGTTGAAGACTACATTTATTGGTAATAACTTCTCATTTTCTATTTTTGTTTTTTTGGCTTTTTGGAGGGCAGTTAGGGTTAAGTGACTTGCCCAACATCACTTGGCAAGTGTTAAGTGTTAAGCTCTGAGGCCAGATTCCATTTAACTTCTCATTTTTTTTAAAGCAATTGGGGTTAAGTAACTTGCTCAAGGTTACACAGCTAGTCATTATTTATGTGTGGGTGCTCATTTTCTGAGGCCGGATTTGATCTCGGGTCATCCCAACTCTGAGGCCGGCACTCTTACTCACTGCGCCACCTAGCCGCCCCTTTAGGGCAATTGGGGTTAAGTAACTTGCCCAAGGTCACATGGCTAGGTTTTTGTTTGTGTGGATTAAGTGTCTGAGGCCAGATCCGAACTCAGGTCCTTCTGACTCCAGGGCTGGCGCTCTATTCACTGGGCCACCTAGCCGCCCCTTGTGTAATTCTTAATATTAGTGATCTGGGTAGGGGGAGGGAATTTCACATGGTTGTTGATAGTTATGTTTATTTGGATGTTTATACTACAGTTGCTTAAGGAAGTCAGGAATTTATACATATTTCATTCCCTTATTAGATCATATGCTTTTTGAAAGCAGGAACTGTGTCATTTTTCACCTTTTTCTCTCTAGTATCTAGGACTGTATTTAAGAAGTTCTGAAAAATATTTGTTGAATTAAGTTTGTTGTACTGGATAGAACATAACCTAGAGAATTGAACTGATTGTACTTTTGTTTTTACAGTTTAAAAATATTTAATTTTATTTATTAATGGTATAAAATTTTTTTCTTTTCTCTAACTAAAATATTGATTTTATTCTTTATATATTGATAGTGGTAGCACATTATCTATATTCTGGGTAGTTAACTGCTTTTGACATCTGCATATTGAATAGAACTCTTCTTCTTGTGTTCAAATCTGGTCTCGGACACTTAATAGCTGCATGATCCTGGGCAAGACACCCTGTTTGCCTCAGTTTCCTCATCTGTAAAATGAGCTGGATAAGGAAATGGCAAACCACTCTTGTACCTTTGCCAAGAAAACCTCAAATGGAGTCACAAAGAGTTAAACTTGACTGAAACAATTCAACAATAACAATTCCTTTGAATTTCTAGTATGTCTTCATTGGTGGATGTAAAAATTCTGGGTGTTATATCTAATTTTTTTCCCAAATGCTTTATTAACTTCTGGTTTACATGATTCATTTCCATCAGATTTTGAGTTACAATTTTCCCCCATTTTTCCCCTACCCACCACCCCAGAATAGCAGTCCCAGAGGATATCCTCTCATCCAATCTGCTCTCTCCCCTGACCCTTCAACTTTTCCAGTAGGGCAAGGTGAATCTCTGTGCCCCAATGTGCACATTTGGCACATTTGCCAAAAATGGCACATCTTATTTCACAAGTATATGGAAAATAGTATTAGTAATAGTATTTATATATTTTTGAAATATTTGATTTTAAAACTTCGAATTCCAGATTCATTCCCTTCCTCCATTGTCACCCACTCTTACTGGGAAGATAAGCAATTCAGTATATGTTGTACACTTGTAGCTATGCAAAACTTTACCATAGTAGATATATTGTAAAAGACTGACCATATTTCCCTCCCTCCTATGCCACCTCCCACTTGATCTATTCCCTACTTTTATCCTGTCCCTCTTCAAAAGTTGGTGCTTCCAAATTCCCTCCCCACTAGCCTGCCATCCCTTCCATCATCCCCCCTCTCATCCCCTTCCCCCTACTCTCCTGTAGGGTGAGATACCCCATCCAGTATGTATGTCATTCTCTCCCTGAGGCCAATTCAATGAGAATAAGGTTTTGCCTTCCTGTTCTTCCCCTCCATTGTAACCATTTTCCCCTGCCTCTTCTATATGAGAGAGTTTACACCATTCTGTCTCTCCCCATCCCCTCCCATCACATTCCTCTCTTACCTCTCAACTTCACCCCTTAAGTATCATCCCTTCCTATTAAATTCAACCTGTGTCTTCTATCTATGTCTACCTGTAAACACAAATACACACATTCACATATGTATTCATACACCTTCTATTCCCTTCAAGTATTTTCATACTGAGAAAATTTCATCAGTTACAATTATTGTTTTTCCATGGAGGAATGTAAATAGTTCGACTTTGATAAGTTCCTTATGTTTTCTTTCCCCTCTTTATCTTCTCAAGCATCTCTTGCTTCTTGTGTCTGAATGTCACATTTTCTATTCAACTCTGGTTTTTTCCTCAAGAATGCTTGAAAGTGCTCTATTCCACTGAATGACCATATTTTCCCCTGAAACATGATACTCATTTTTGCTGGGTAGGCGATTCATGGTTTTAATCCCAGCTCCTTTAACCTCTGGAATACCATATTCCAGGCTATAATTGTAACTGACAAAACTTTTCTCAGTATGAAAATAGTTGAAGGGAATAGAAGGAGTATGAATACGTATGTGAATGTGTGTATATATGTTTACAGGTATACATAAATAGATGGCAGGTCGAATTTAATAGGAAGGGATGATACTTAAGTGTGAAATTAAGAGGTGAGGGAGGAATATAATGAGAGGAGATGGGGAGAGACAAAATGGGGTAAACTATCTCATACAGAAGAGGCAAGGGAAAATGTTTACAATGGAGGGGAAGAACAGGAAGGCAAAAAGGCACAACCTTATTCTCATTGAATTTGGCCCAGGGAGAGAATGACATACATACTAAATAGGATATCTCACCCTGCAGAAGAGAAGCTAACCTCCCACTGAGGACAGCCTGGCAGCCCGGCAGGGCACGGCCAGCACAGCACTCTGGGAGCCTACAGCTCAGAACTCTGGGAGCTGAGCACAGGCTGAGTGGCAGTTTTAGCCCCAGGGAGGCCAGACCAGCAGCAGACTGGAGAGACCCCAGAACACCAGCAGCTGTGGCGATTCCAGAATTATCAACACAGAGATGCCTAGGACAAAGTGAGAGGATAGACCTTCGGATCAGTATTTGGTCCCAAAGAACCTAGAAATCATCCTTCAAGACATCCTCAAGGAAAATTGCCCTGATGTTTTAGACCCAGAGGGGGAAACAGAGGTTGAAAGAATCCACAGATCACCTCCTGAAAAATATCCCAAAAAGAAAACTCCTAGGAATATTATAGCCAGGTTCCAGAATTCTGAGATCAAAGAGAAAATATTACAAGCAGCCAGGAAGAAACAATTTCAATATTGTGGAAACACAATCAGAATAGCACAGGACCTGGCAGCTTCTACTCTGAGGGATGGAAGGGCATGGAATATGATATTCCACAGGGCAAAGGACCTGGGATTAAAACCAAGAATCACATACCCAGCAAAACTGAGTTTTTTTAGGGTAAAATATGGTCATTCAGTGGAATAGAGGACTTTCAAGCATTCTTGAGGAAAAAAACCAGAGTTGAATAGAAAATTTGACATCCAGACACAAGACATGCCTGAGAAGGTAATCAGAGAAAAGAAATCACTATGAACTTATCAAAGTTGAACTATTTACATTCTTTACATGGAAAAACAATAACTGTGACTGATGAAACCTTTCTTAGTATGAAAATAATTGAAGAAGGGTATATGGGCATGTGAATACATATGTGAATGTGTGTATATATGTTTACAGGTATACATGGATAGAGGGCAAAGGTTGAATTTGGTGGGAAGGGATGCTACTTAAGGTGTGAAGTTAAGAGGTGAGAGAGGAATGTGGCAGGAGGAGATGGGGAGAGACAGGGTAGGGTAAACTATCTCATGTAGAAGAGGCAGGGGGAAGTGGTTGTGGGGGAGGGGAGGAGCAGGAAGGCAAAAACGTAAAACCATATTCTCATTGAGTTTGGCTCAGGGAGAGAATGACATACATACTAAATGGGATATCTCACCCTGCAGGAGAATAGGGGCAGGGGGGATGAGAGGGAGGTTTTTGGAGGGGAGGGCATTCTGGGGGGAGAGGAGGTTGGAAATACCCACTTTTGAAGAGTGACAGGATCAAAGTAGGGAGTGGAACAGGTGGGCAGTGGGATGGGTAGGAGGGAAATATAAGCAGTCTTTTACAATATATCTACTATGGTAATGTTTTGCATAGCTATACATGTACAACATATACTGAATTGTTTATCTTCCCACAGGGAGTGGGTGACAAGGGAGGAAGGGAATGAATCTGGAATTTGAAGTTTTAAAATCAAATATTTAAAAATATATAAATACTATTATTAATACTATTTTACATATAATTGGGAAATAAGATGTACAGGTATTGGGGCAGAGAGTTTCACCATGCCCTACTGGAAAAGTTGAATGGGGTATGGGAGAAGATATGGGAGAGAGAAGACTGAATGAGGGGATATCCTGTGGGACTGCTATTCCAGGGTGGTGGGTAGGGGAAAATGGGGAAAAATGGTAACTCAAAATCTGGCGGAAATGAATGATGTAAACTAGAAGTTAATATAGCATTTGGAAAACTCAAAATGAAGAAGAAGAAGTTTACACTTTCTTCTATGAGTGACTTCTTGTCTTTCAGGTTTTTATTTTTTTAGTGCCATCTTGTCAAAGTATTTCCGTGTGTGTGTGTGTGTGTGTGTGTGTGTGTGTGTGTGTGTGTTAGGGGAAATGGTGAAAGTCCAGTTGCCTGTCCAACAGGATAATTAACCCAGGCTTTGGGATCAGAGGATGACCCAGTAAGAATATAGGTCTAAAACCTTGCATGAGCAGCTTTCCAGAGGACCACTGCTGTGAATAGCTTTCAAGTTTCTTATTGCATAGTATAGCAAACTCTCTATTTATTCAATAACAAATCATAGCAAAACATTCACAGAAAATCAAAGTACAATATTCACAATGTTACAACTTATCACAGAAAATCAAAATACAGCATTCACCATGTCACAACTCAATAACTTGTCACTAAAATGGCCATATAGTTTTCACCAAAGTGGTCACATAGTTTTTTAACAAAATACATTTATTTAGTCAATCACAAAATCCCTAATTCAATCACACAGTACAAAAGTCAAAGTTCTCCTCCCCTAGGTCACAGTAAATCATAATCTTCTCAGTCAGTACACAGTATCCAAGTAAAGCCTTCTTTTAGCTAGACTCAAGGCTGGCTCTCAGCTTCCATGGTTCCTCTTCCATGGTCCCAGCTCCAACCGTCACTTGGGTTCCAAGTCAGGCAGCTCTCAGTGCCTTGTCCAGCTCTATGTCCAGTTCTTCATCTTGTTCCCATTCCATATTGAAGTTCACAGTGTCCAGTCCACCTCAAGTCCTTCACAGTTGCTGTTTCTGGGAAGACAAATCTTAACAGAGCCATAATAATATTCATGCACATTTCCAGCACCATCAGCAATTCACTGTCTGTGAAATCAACTCAGACCCACCAACAAGGTCTGAGAACTCAACCCAAATCATCAACATAGAAATCAACATAGACCCACAAACAAGGTCCAAGAGGTCAGCACAAATCATCAGTAAAGCCCCAGGACTTCCAAAACCCTCCTCCAGGACTTCTGTAAACATACAACCAGAAAAATCCTTCAGGGCTTCCAATAACATCCCAGGGCTTCTTTACAAAGTATCACAAACAAACATCAACACAGACAGAGCATACAAACAGAGTGCTAGGATACCACAAGTATTTCCCTTGACTCTGCCAACTCAAGAGTCCTCTTCTCAGTTCTGCTGTCTCTAGCCTGGAAATTCTCCTTGTATATGGTCATTAGCTCCTTGCCTTCCTATTGCAGGAGTTCATAAGTTCTAAGGTTCACAGGTTGTGGGGTTTACCCATTCTGTTTCTTAAGAGACTTGATACAAGACTTAAAAGAAATTTGAACTGAAATAAGGTGTGAACTACTGTGCTTTCCATCACAATAGGGAGACAAAAAGGCTTTATATTATACCACAGTACATCGCAAAATGGGATTTTTCTTTGCTGTTGTTGCTAGCATATATGTGATAAAAAGGAGAAATGTAAACCAGGAGGATGGAAGACTTTGACTTCTTTGCTTAGCTCTTGCTCCTATTAAACTACATGTGCAACCCCATTCAGAGAAGGTCTTGGGAGCATCCCAGACTCCATGTATCTCCTATGGGAATTTGAAGAGGACAGAGTCTCTTTAATGGGTTTTGCAGGCACCAGAAGTGAAATGTAAGTGTTAAGGAAAATTATAATAAACTTTGATATCAGTACCAGGAACCAGCAGGCAAAATAACAGATTTAATCTTAGACTCGGGTCACCCTGAATGGCTTTTTTTGTTAGTTTCCCTTAGTTAAATAAGGTGGCACATAGCCTCAGCTATTAAGGAAATATCTTTCAGCTTAGTCTTGTTAGGGAGAATAGTTCTAATTACCAAATCTTATCAGATAGGAGTCAGTGTGCTTAGCAGATAGTCCTAAAGAATATGTCAGCAAAAAGAAACTTGGTGATGACAAGACCAGTTGATATACCTATTAGAAATGCTCCACTTAGTATAAATTATATGACCAAGGGAAAGCAGAGATACAGGCCTAGCAGCAAATATCAGAGAACATTGGAATATCATTGCCTTTGTAGCATTTAAAGCATAAATACCCTGTTCATAAATGTTCTTTGGCCATATAGGCTGCTGACATAACTCTCTTCACACATGTTCTCTGTCTACATAAACATGTACATGTGTGTGCTCTCCATGTGTGTTCCTTAGTCACATGTTCTCTGTAAGCCCTTTACCATTTGTAATGTGGTAGCTTTAGGAATAATGTACCCAATGTATGAGTGGTGGGAATCTTTTCCTGGCATTTTATTTGCTATTGGTTTGATGAAATCATTTTTTTTCTTGAACTGATAGGCTTTCTGACTGGCTGGTAAAAGTAACTACATTAATGGGTCCATGAGGTATGGTTTTGAGTGAGAGCTTTCCTACTAATTGTCTCAAAACCAGGGTAGATTTTCTTGGGGTCAATATTTAAAAAAGAAATGTCCCAGGTGCTATGAGTGTACCATCACTGAAAGTCCATCTAGCCTTCTGGTTACTGATGTCCAAGAGAAATGGTCATAGCAGTAATAATATAATTTCATAAATACCCAGTTTAATTATTTTAACTTGGTAAATATTATCACCACCATTTAATAAACAGTGAAACTCTGTCCTTTTTCCTTTGAATAGATTTGCTATTACTCTGTACATTTGAAATACAACTAATAAAAAAAAAACCCAAAGAAAATGTAACGTTATTCATCATCATTCCACAATCACATTTTTTTGCTGTGTAGTAATGTAAAATCTTATATAGAAAAGATGAAAAATCTAGGCAAATTAAATTAATAGAGGAAAAAACTGTACTTGGAGGAAAAAAAATATTTATATAAATACAACCCTCCCCCATCAAGCTGCCACCACCACCACTCCCAGCAAAACCCAAGCAGTGAAACAAATGAGAGAGCATATTGAGTGGAATGGTGCCAGAAAGTAAAATAATGTTATGCTGATAATTGCTGAAATTGTCCCCATTTGGTCCCTTTCCCAGCAAGTCAGAGGATAATTTTACTTTTCCCACATTATGTGCTAAAAGTGTCTCATTTCTACCACATTCTGTAGTGGTGGAAAGAAAAGAACGCCTCTGTCAAGCAGCTTTAGGCATCTTTCCAAACTGCCAGCATGGACAAAGCTGTTGGAGTTTCTATTAGTCTGCCGTACTACAAGATTAGTGGCAGGAAAAAAAAATATAAAAAGAATACCAGATCAGCATTTTCTGTTTCTTTTCTGCCAATGGTAAGCTGCCTCGTTGAACAATTCAGGTCTAAGTGGTTGTTTTTCTGAGGGAAAGAAGGGAGATGGCTGCCAGAAAGACTGATGGTGTGTCAGAAAGAAGGTGAGCTTAAGATGCCAGCTTTTGTTCTCAAAGAGGAAAGCTCATCTCTGCCCAGACAGAGAGAAATTCACAGAGAGAAAAGGGAATCCTTCTGGGTGAAAGTCTCCATTGTATCCTTCCTTTGCAATACAGTGACAGGTGCAGGACTTGCTTCCAAGGCAAACTGACCTCCTTCCTGATTCAGAATGTCGTGAGTTCATGGCCACTGGTCCTGTTTCTTATTATATATTGCATTTAGAAATTCTGGACCTTGAAGCACAAGAAAGAGGAGGTTGTGTAAGTAAGTGAAAGAATGAGGTGTCCTGGTGGTCAGGGCTTCTATACAGGACACTGAGAGGCTTTCATTCTAGGTAGAAACATCATCCACAAGTATTGTGTGGTTTTCTTTGCTTCTCTCTCATAGTGCCAGATGATCACTTCAGATTAAATGCAATCAGTGCCCTGTGCATCAGGATAAGTACCTTCTGTTTTTAACTTTCCTAGGGTGGAATTTTCAGTCTTATTCAAACAGAGATTACATTAATAATTGAAATAATAATAGTATTAATATCATCTTATATTTGTATAGAATCTTACAATTTCAAAACACTTTCCTATATATCATTTAATTTCATCCTTGCAACAATTTTGTGAGGTAGATACTTAAAGGATTTGTGGTTCTGTTGCAAATCACTCCTCCCCTCCCCCCAAACCCATGCAGCTCATGACCCCTCTGTGCATTAATAAATGTTCTTTATGAGTTACCGCAACAAAAAAATCACCAGATAGTCAAGTTTGCGGTAATGAGCTCTTTACATTCATGTAGGCTAGTTTTCACATACCAGAAATACAGTTTAATTCACTGGGTTCATACTTGAAATCCTCCCAGATCCAGAGAGGGAACTAGGTAGAGAGTGGAGATTGCTGAATCTGTAGTCAAGAAATCTTTGTTCAAATACAGCCTCAGATACATACTAGTTGTGTGACTCTAGGCGTTTCCTCAGTGGATAAGATGGTGACAATAGCACTTACCTCCCAGGGTTGTTGGGGATAAAATGAAGTGCTAGTTGTTATTATTAATTTATTGTTATTATTATTATTAAATCTACAGAGCTTATGTTCTATTGGCAGAGTTATAACTTGGAATTCTGGCACCTGGGGAATATTCATTTGAGTGGGAAAGGAGGTGGCCTGAGCTCTCATAACATAGGTGATGACCACCCCCCCACACACCCCCAACCTTGTCCTTTGACTCTAATTCCCAAGAAAAGGCAGAGTTGGAAATAGGAAATAAATACTAGATATGGTTATGGAGTCACTTAACCTTCCTAGGTTTCAATTTTCTCATCTGTAAAAAATAAAGGAATTGGGATAAATGACCTTTAAGGTCCTTTCCAGCTTTAAATCTATGATCCTTTGAGACTATGATCTTCAAGAATATTCCCAGGAGAGACCTGTGAGGTTTGGGGATGGAAGTTTGGAGGACTTGTAAATAGGAATCCAAACCCCATCCCTTGGATACTGGTGCACTGGGACAAAGCTCTTGTTGTCTCAGGCTGATTATGATGTCATCCACTGGCATTACCTTCTAGAGTTCAGGATTACTTCCATGTCATGATGTGGCATCAGTGGAAAACTTTTATACAGTGCATGAGGTATTTATTATTATATGTACTTTGCAAATAAAGAGATAGAAGGTCAGAGAGGCTAAACAAATTTTCCAATGTTGTAACTCATCTCCTCTGATTCTTGCGCTTTTGACCAAACCATATTGTCATTTTCTTGGTGCCATATTGGCTTAGGCATTGTCGACCTTTAAAAAGTTTTGTTAAAGGAGACAAACAAATAGTGATGTACAGTTATTTCATTTTATTCCCTTAAACTAGAGAAACTTGTACAAGTGGTGCAGGAGCTGAGTCCTGACTGATGAAGAAAAGGATGAGAGAGCTTAAGTACATTTTAGGACCATCCCAATCCAATGTGGCTGTGTCACACAAATTTATGGATCCCCATAAATGTTTAATCATTGTATGAGAAAGGAATCTTTTTTTTGCTTTTTGGAGGGAAATTGGGGTTAAGTAACTTGCCCAAGGTCACATGGCTAGGTTTTTTTTTTTTTTTGTTTGTTTGTTTGTGTATGTTAAGTGTCTGAGGTCAGATCCTAACTCAAGTCCTTCTGATTCCAGGGCCAGCTCTCTACTCACTGCACCACCTAGCCGCCCCAGAAAGGAATTTTCTTAATTGAGTATATGATAAATACAATAAAACAAGCAAGTTGACAAAGTGTAAATTAAAATTATAATCCAGAATTTCTATGTTTTCTTTGCCATTAACATTCCATGACATGGTATATGTTCAGAAAATATTAAGAAAAAGTCCCATTACTCAAGTTAATGCCTCGAGTTGAGAGTCTCGTCCTTAAGAGCCATGAATTAGGCTTCTTCTGGTTTGTTGACATAAGGAGAGGTGTTCTCCAAGAGCATGACAAAGTTGGATCTGTTTGGAATTTATAATTTCAGGGTGCCTGTTTTAAATCCTACTTCCAACCTTATCTTGTCTCTGGGTTTGCTGACACAGAAAAAGAGCCTTTTTAAAACAAGGCAAAGCAGTCTGTTTGATTAATTCAGACTTTAGCCAAAATATGATATTTTATGATTATCAGCATGTATGGGATGTTCAAGCACTATTGGTGTGAGGGCTTGCTCAGTTTTCAGGGCTGCTCAACTACCTTTGTGGTCCACCTTGCACTTAACTCTCACCTGTGGCTCCAAGAAGCTATGGCATACATAGTGGTCACACCCTGGTAAACCATGATTCTGGGCAGGCAGAATAAACCAGGTTGAGGTTAACACACAGGCTTCAAACCCATCAATGAGTTAGGGGGGTATAGACCCCAAGCATGAAGACTGTGCCCAGGGAAATGAAGAGATGATTTATATATAAATTAATATATTAATAATTTATCCCAATGACCATGAAGGTAGCTGTAGCAGGTGCTGTGGAGTTCTTAGAATCTGGTCTAACATCAAAGATGCTAAGGTCATCCACTGCATCCCAGGCCATCCCAGGCCCATCTCATTGCCAGTCCTCCTGACTTTTGTCTTGCCACTGGACTTCAGTGACTCTGGAAGACAGTAAGACTGACAACTTTGTGCAACTCTGCCTCACTTAAATGCAACTCATGTAGGAGCCAAGAAATCTCTCCATCATGTCATTGGTTTTCTTTGAAACCCAAGGAAAAACAACAAAACAACAGTTTTGATTGACATCCCATGTGCCCCCCAAAATATTACAAAAGGGGCTTCCTTCTCCCATTTGAATTAATTATCTTCTGATACATCTTTGGAGACCACATTCTTTTGTATTTCCTTGTGTACTTCTGGGGTTAGTATGCATATGCACTAATGCTTTACTTTTCTATGTAAAAGAAAATCTCAAAAGTTTTACCTTAATGGGGAAAATGAAAACCTATACTAACTGTCTCTTAGGCCCAGAAATATAATGCCTATGTAATAAATGACTTCTCTCTCTCTGTGTCCCTGTAAGCCTTCAATATTTAGTTGCTGGGACCACTACAACTCTAATTGAAGGTTAAATACTACCCCCAGCCTACTCTGGCAACTATATGGGTTCCTAAACAGAGGAAATAAATGGACAGCATACCTTGGAGGACAGTATTAAATTAATCAACATTGTTGTTCTAACCACATACTTTTTTTTTAATGAAGTCAACCAGGCATCTGATGTCCCTTTATTCTGCAGATATAGAGAGCAGCAAAGGAGAGCTCATGGAGAGAGTAATTTAAACCCTGAGAATGCTATAGGTGGGGAGTTTTTCTTCACTATCCTAGGCAAGAAACTATTGCACAGTTTAGGACTGGAAGATTGAAGAAGAGAAAAAAGTACACAGGGAGTAGCAAGTGAGCAAGGCAGCTGAATATCATCACCTATAGTATCATTACTTCTATTACCTGAGCAAAAAGGAGAGAAAAAGTAATGGTTACTACATAAGTTGAATGTTGGATGCATTCAAGGGACAACTCAAAGAATTCAACTCCCTGACAATTCCGGGAAAGGACTAGAAAAATTATTTTGACTGTGATGAATGATCTCAGAGAACACCTCAAGAACCTGATAGTGAATATCATTACAGAGCCTGACAGCCCATGGAAATTGCCCATAATGACAGGACTGGTGAAAAATAGAAGGATATAGATTCATGCTGATTACCAGAATTTGAACCAAAGAACCAAAGTGGACTGATGGATAATGCGAGGACTTCAGTATGCCCTGGACTGTCAGGGAGCCACTGGTTGTGTATTTATCTACATTGGACTTGAGTGGTAACTATTATCAGATCACTATGGCTGGTGAAGACATGGGGAACAGGGCCTTCATCTGCCCAGCTGATTTTACAGTTTCATTGTATATCCCAAAACATCTTCAGGACACTTGTCACTTTCTAAAGACTGATAGAGAAAGTAGTGAGAAACATGAACTACTTTCAAGTGTTGGTGTATGTTGATAATATCATTGTCTTCCAGGAGACCTTGAAAGAACATAAGGAAAAAGTGACTAAAAATGTCAGATTGGTTAAAGCAGTGGTTTCTTTTCTTTTTTAATTTATGGAATGAAACAGGGGATTCTTAACATGGGGCCTATAAATTTGTTTTGTTAACAATATTTTAATATAATTGGCATAATTTGTAATTCTATGTACTCAATTGCATATATTTAAAAACATTCTTCTGAGAAGAGCCTCTAGGCTTCACCTGACTACCAAAAGGGTCCATGACACAAAAAAAGCTAGTAACCTCTGAGCTAGAGAATAGCCTCAAGCTTTATTTCTCAAAATATTTTATTTTTTCCAGTTAAACAAAAAAAAATTTAACATCCTTTTTAAAAGTTTTAAGTTTCAAAATATTTTCCTTCCTCCCTTTTCTCCCTCTCCTTGAGAAGGCAAGCACTTTGATACAGAACACATATGTATAGTTATGCAAAACATATTTTCACGTTAGCCATGTTATGAAAGAAACACAAACCAAAAAAAACCACAAGAAAAATAAAGATAGTTTAAAAAGCATGCTTCAATCTTCATTTAGATTCCATCAGTTCTTTCTCTGGAGGTGGATAACATTTTTTATCCTAAATCCTTCAGAATTGTATTTGGAATGTTGTATTGCTGAGAATAGTGAAGTCATTCACAGTTAATTATTAAACAGTATTGCTTACTCTGTATAATGTTCTCCTGGTTCTGTTGATTTCACTTTGCATCAGTTTATATAATAAGTCTTCCCAGGTTTTTCTGAAATCCTCCTATTCATCATTTCTCATACTACAATAGTATTCCATTACAATCATATGCCAGAACTTGTTCAATCATTCCCCAATTGATGGGCATCCCCTCCATTTTCAGTTCTTTGCCACCACAAAAAGAGCTGCCATAAATATGTTTGTACATATAGGTCCTTTTCTTTTTTCTTTGATCTCTTTAGAATATAAACTTTTTGGTGGTATTGGGTCAGAGGGTATGAACAGTTTGATCACCCTTTGGGCATAGTTCCAAATTGCTCTCCACAACGGTTGGATCAGTTCACAACTGTACCAACAATGCACTAGTGTCCCAATTTTCACATATCCCAATATTTGTCATTTTCCTTTTCTGTCATGTTAGCAAATCTGATAGGTATGAGATAGTACCTCAGACTTGTTTTAATTTTTTTAAAATTTTTTTAATTTAATTTCTCTAATTAATAGTGATTTAGAGCATTTTTTTCCATTAATATAGATAACTTTGATTTTGTCCTCTGAAACCTGCCTATTCATATCCTTTGACCATTTGTCAATTGGGGAATGACTTGTATTCTTATAAGTTTGGCTTAGTTCCCTATATAATATAGTTGAGAAATGAGGCCTTTATCAGAAAAATATGGTATATAATTTTCCCCTATTTTCTGCTTACTTTCTAATCTTGACTGCATTCGATGTCTTGTGCAAAGAGTTTTCAATTAAATGTAATCAGAATTATCCATTTGACTTCCCATAATGCCCTCTATTCTTTTGTCATAAATTTTCCCTTATTCATAGATCTAATAAGTAAGATATTATATATTCCCCAAATTTATTTATAATATCTTTCTTTATGTCTAAATCATGTACCCAGTTGAACCTTATATTGGTATATTGTGTGAAATGTTAGTCTATATATAATTTCTGCCAAACTGCTTTCCAGTTTTTCAAGAATTTTTGTCAAATAGTGAGTTGTACCAGAGACTTCAATTTTTTCATTCATCTAATACTAGATTACTATGGTCGTTTACTACTATATATTGCATACTGAATCTATTCCACTTATCTACCACTCTATTGCTTAGCCAGTAAGAGATTGTTTTGATGATTACTGCTTTGTAATACAGATTGAGATCTGCAAGTCTACCTACTTTCCTTCACATTTCTTTTCATTGATTCCCTTGATTAGGAGTGGGGAGCCTGCAGCCTTGAGGCCATATGTGACCCTCTAAGTCCTCAAATACAGTCCTTTGACTGAATCCAAACTTCACAGAAAAAATACCCTTTATAAAAGAATTTGCTTTGTAAGACTTCGACTCAGTCAAAAGGCCACTCCCAAGGACCTAGAAGGCCACATGTGGCCTAGAGGTTGTAGGTTCCCCATATACCATGATATTCTTGACCTAGTGTTCTTCTAGATGTATTTTGTTATTATTTTTTCTAGCTTTATAAAATTTTTGGTTGTTGGGTATGGCACTGAATAAGTAAATTAATTTAGGTAGAATTGTTATTTTATTATATTGGCTCTCTATACCCATGAGCAATTGATATTTCTACAATTATGTGGATCTGACTTTATTTGTGTGAAAACTGTTTTGCAATTGTGATCCTGTAGTTCCTGGGTTTGTCTTGGCAGGTAGACTACTGGGTATTTTAAATTCTCTACAGTTATTTTAAATTTCTCTTATTTCTTGCAACATATAGAAACGCTGATGATTTATGAGTGTTTATTTTATATCTTGCAACTTTGTTGAAGTTGTTAATTTTTTCAACTATTTTTTTAGTTGATTCTCTAGGATTCTCCAAGTACACATATCATCTGCAAAGAATAATAATTTTGTTTCCTCATTGCCTATTCTAATTCACTCAATACTATAGCTAGTATTTCTAACATGATAGTGAATAGAAATGATGAAAAGGGACATCTTTGTTTTCACCTTTGACCTTGGGAACATTTCACATTAGAGATAATGCTTACAGATGGTTTTAGATAGAAATTAATTATCATTTTAAGGAAAACTCCATTTATTCCACTGTTTTCTGGTGTTCTTTTTTTTAATACAAATGAGTGTTGTATTTTGTCAAAAGCTTTTTCTGTAACTATTGAGAAAATAATATGATTTTTGTTGTTTCTGTTATTGATATGGTCAGTTATGATGATAGTTTTCCTAATATTGAACGAGCCCTGTATTCCTGGTATAAATCCCATAACTTCATGAAGTGTATGTTCTTTGTGATATATTGCTATAATATTCTTGCTGATATTTAATTTAATTTTATCTCAAAAATTTGCATCAGTAGGCTGGCTTGTGGAGCCTGAGAAGGCTCAGGGATGGAGGCCACAGCGGAGGGCGTCCCTGCAGCCCATCGGGATGGTCTGGATTGAAATGATACCACGAAGGAGATGTCTGAGGAAGCCATGGAGCCTGCCGAGGCAGTCGTCACTAGGCTGTTCCAGGACATATTCTCCTAAATGGCCAGGTACCTGACGGGCAAGCTGACAGCCACCAGTGAAGATTATAAACTTATGGAAAATATGAACAAACTGACTAGCTTGAAGTATCTAGAAATGAGAAATATTGCAGTAAACATAAGTAGAAACTTAAAGGACTTAAACCAGAAATATGCAGCCCTTCAGCCTTACCTGGATCAGATCACTTTAACTGAGGAGCAAGTAGCCCCTCTTGAACAGGCAGCTTACAAGTTGGATGCATATTCAAAGAAACTAGAAGCAAAGTATAAGTTAGAGAGGTGATGAAAGAATTCTTTAGCACAAAGACTTTAACTACAAGAATGTTTTATAAGAAATATGTAGGATGGAACTTATCACTAGGCTTCAGTTCCCAAAAGGAAGTGGTGCTGCTCATCCAAGGACAATCCCAGCCCCCACCTCTGGCTGGATATGTAGCTCTGGCCACCCCCAATGTTTTCCTCAACCTGTACCCCTGGAACCCCATCTTAGTGTGTGCTTCCTTGTGTGCCCTGGACCAAGGCTCAGAAATTAAGATCAACCCCATTGGGAGCAGACACAGATGAGAGGCTCTTGGATCCCTGGCTCCTCCCTTGCCCCCCACCCCCCTTATAACCTGTTCTTCAACTTAAATAATAAATGAGAAAAAATGCACCAGTATTCATTAAAGAAATATAGTTTTCTTTCTCCGTTTTGCTCTTCCTGGTTTAGGTATCAAAATCTATTTATTTCATAAAAAGAATTTGGTATGACACCTTTTCTTAGTTTTCCAACTTATTTATATAGAACTGTAATTAATTATTCTTTAAATTTTTGGCAGAGGGCGTGGCTAGGTGGTGCAGTGAGTAGAGCGCCAGCTCTGGAGTCAGAAGGACCTGAGTTCGGATCTGGCATCAGACACTTAACGCACACAAACAAAAACCTAGCCTTGTGACCCTGGGCAAGTTACTTATCCCCAGTTGCCCTCCAAAAAAGCAAAAAAAAAATTTTTTTGGCAGAACTCACTTGTGAATCCATCTGGTCCTGAAGAGGTTTTCTTAGGGAATTGTTGATGGCTTGTCAATTTTTTTTCCAAGATAGGATTATTTAAGCATTTTATTTCCTCTTCTGTTACTCTGGGCAATTTATGTTTTTGTAAACATTCATACAATTCACTTAGATTGTCAGTTTTACTGGCATATAATTGGACAAAATAGTTCCTGATAATTACTTTAATTTCATTTTAATTGGTGGTGAATTCAAGCTTTTCAGTTTTGATAATTGTTATTTGATTTTCTTCTTTCTTTTTAAATCAAATTTCCTGGTAGTTTATCTATTTTATTGGTTTTTTCCCTTAAAACAAGCTCCTAATTTCATTTATTAGTTCAATGGTTTTCTTATTTTCAATTTTGTTAATCTCTCCTTTGATTTTTTGGATTTTTAATTTGATGATTAATTGGGGATTTTTAATTTGTTCATTTTCTTGTTTTTTCAGCTGCATACCCAATTTATTGGGCTGTTCTTTCTTTATTTTATTAGTGTAAGTATTTAGAGATATAAAATTTCCCCTAAATAATGCTGGCTGCCTACCATAAATTTTGGTATGTTGTGTCATTGATGTCATCTTTAAATTATTGATTGTTTCTATAATTTGTTATTACACCTACTCATTCTTTAAGATTAGATTATTTCGTTTCTAATTAATTTTTAATCTAGGTGTTGATGTCCTTTTATTGAATGTAATTTTTATTGTATTATGACCTGAAAAGGATCCATTTAGTATTTCTTCTTTTTCTGCATTTGGTTGTGAAGTTTTTATGCCCCAATACACAGTACACTCCTTTCTATTCCCATTCAATTTTTCTCTAGAGGTCTATCATATCTAACTTTTATAAAATTCTCTTCAGCTCATTAACCTCTTTCTTTTCTGGTTAAACTTATCTAGTTCTGCAAGGGGAAAATTAAGGTCCCCCACTAGTATAGTCTCACTGTCTATTTCTTCCTTAACTCATTTAACTTTTTCTTTAAAAGTTTATACCATTTGGTGCATATATGTTTAGTATTGATATTACTTCGTTGTCTAGAGCGCCTTTTAGCAAAATTTACTTTCCCTGCTCATCTCTTTTAATTAGATCTATTTTTATTTTTGTTTTTTCTTAGATCAGGATTGCTATCCATGCTTTTTTTTTTACTTCAACTGAAGCATAATCCATTCTGCTCTTTATTTTCTGTGTGTCTCTCTGTTTCAAGTGTGTTTCTTATAAACTATATATTGTCAGATTCTGTTTTGACCCATTCTGGCATTTGCTTCTATTTTATGGGTGAATTCATTCCATTCACATTCATTGTTTTGATTACTGTGTATTTCCCTCTATCCTATTTCCCCCTCTGTCTATCCTTCTCTCTCCTTTTGCCCTGTCCTTCCTTAAAAGTCCATTTTGCTTCTGAACCTCACCTTCCCCAATGTTCTTTCCCATTTGTCACACCTGCCCCTTTTTTTTATCTACCTCTCATCATACTTCCCTTTAGGGAAAGATAGATTTCTATACCAAACTGAGTATACATGTTATTCCATTTTTTAACTAACTCCAAAGAAAATAAGGTTCAAGTGTTGCCCACCACCAGCACATCATCTTCCCCTCCATTGTAAAAGCTCCTCCTTTCCCACCTCTTTTATGTGACATAATCTACCCAATTTTAACTCTTTCTTTCCCCTTCTCCCAGTGCATCTCTCTTTCTCTCCCTGTTATATTATTTTTCAAATTGTTCCATCATATTCAACTCATTCCCATACTCTCTATGTACACTATTTCTGACTGTCCTAATAATGAGAAAGTTCTTAGGAGTTACAAGTATTATTTTCCCATGTGGGAATATAAACAATTTTACCTTATTGAATCCTTATAATTTCTTTCATGTTTACCTTTATATGTTTCTCTTGAGTCTCATATTTGAAAGTCAAATTTTCTATTCATCCTTGGTTTTTTTTATCGTGAATGCTTGAAAGTCCTCTATTTCACTGAATATTCGTGTTTTACCCTGAAGGATTGCTAGGTAGGTTATTCTTGGTCGTAATCCTAGCTCCTTTGCCCTCTGGAATCTCATATTCCAAGCCACCAATCTTTAAAAGTAGAAGCTGATAAATTTTGTGTTATCTTGATTGTGGCTCCACAATATTTTTACTGTTTCTGGCTGCTTGCAGTATTTTCTCTTTGACCTGGTAGCTCTGGAATTTGGTTATAATCTTCCTGGGAGTTTTCATTTTGGGATCTCTTAGGAGATGACTGGTGGATTTCTATTTTTCCCCTCTGGCTCTAGGCTATAATGGTAGTTGTTCTCAATAACTTCTTGATATATGATGCCTAGGTGCCTTTTTTTTCTGCCAGAGCCATATGGTGATGCTGAAGCTATGGTGATATCTAAAGTAGTAATGAAGGTTATATATAATACCCAAAGAACTGGATGGTATAGATGGATGCTGTAGACTTAGTGTACCCTGATTATCTGAGATAGTTTTTCCTACTCTTTCTTTCCCTTTCTCTAATCACCAGTATATTTCCCCTCCTCTGTTTTTCCATTCTTCTCTTGAGATCATTAAGACATAATAGAACCCCTCCCAGGCCTTGTCTGATTGGATTTACTCTATGACCTATATGATGATGGGGCTCAGAGGCAATGGGTGAGTTATTTCTTCATATTTTATTTGCTTTTTGGAGGGCAATTGGGGTTAAGTAACTTGCCCAAGGCCACACAGCTAAGTTTTTATTTGTGTGTGTGTTAAGTGTCTGAGGCCAGATCTGAACTCAGGTCCTTCTGATTCCAGGGCCAACACTCTACTCATTGTGCCACCTGGCTGCCCCAATTTCCTCATATTTTAATGTAAATAGTTTATCCTTATTTAGTACTTTATCATTGCTCATTCATGTTTACATTTTTATGTTTCTCTTTATTCCTTTGTTTAAACTTCAAAGTTTCTAATGTAACTCTGCAACAGGAATGCTTGAATGTCCTCTATTTCTTTAAAAACATATTCCCTCCCCTCATAGGATTACTCAGATTTTCTGGATAAGTTATTCTTGACTGCAAACCCAGTCCTTTGCCTCTGGCAATGCCTTATTCCAAGTTTAGTGCCCCTTTATAGTGGTATTCAGTTGTTTCAGTTGCATCCAACTCTTTGTGACCATTTGTGATTTTCTTGACAAAGATATTGGAGTGGACATTTCCTTCTCTAGCTTATTTTACAGATGAGGAAACTAAAGCAAACAGGGTTAAGTGACATGACCAGGGTCACACAGTTAGCAAGTGTCTGAAACCAGATTTGAACTCAGGAGGATGAGTCTTCCTAACTCCAATATCAGTACTCTATCCATTGTGCCACATTTATAGTGGTGGCTGCTAATCATGCATAATATTGACTGTGTCCTGTTGATACTTGAATTTTTTCTCTCTGGATGCTTGCAGCAATTTTTCTTTGACCTGGAAGCCCTGAATTTTGGCTATAATCTTCCTGGGAATTTTCATTTAGGTCTTTCTTCAGGAGGTGACTGGTAGATCTTTTTTATTTCTATTTCATTCTCTGTTTCTAAGATTTTTGAGCAGTTTTCTTTTAAGATTTCTTGAAAAATGATATCTAGGTTCTTTTTTGTCATGGTTTTCATTAGTTCAATAGTTTTTAAGTTCTTTCTTCTTGATTTTTTTTCCAGGTCAGTTGGTTTTGCCATGAGAACTTACTTTTTTTCCTACATTTTTCAGTTTGACTTTGTTTTAATATTTCTTGTTGTCTCATAGAGTCATTGGCTTCTATTTAATTCATTCTAATTTCAGGGAGTTTGTTGCTTGGATAAGGTTGTGGGTTCCAAAATTGTCCAATCTTTAAGAAAAACCACTGAGGCAGAGCTCCAGGCTAATAGCACTTTATTAAAGAGTCCATGGCCCCCTCTAATGAAGAGGACTCTAGATCTTCCTCATGATCTTAGATGCTTCCTTTCCTTAGGGCTTTCTTTTATGGGGTTTGATACCCAAACATTCAAAAGAGACATGGTAAATTACAAAATCTTATTGATTGGTAGACTTTGTTTTCAACTCTCCAGGAAAGCCAGAAATGATACATCAGCATGAGTAATCACAAGACGGCAAGAATAAGGGTCATTTTTGCTAAGTGGTTGTAAGATGAGCAAGGCCATAGTCATCTATGGTGACTAAGTGGTCATAAGATGAACACTGCTCATGTTTGGACAAGAGAGTGTGGTCCAGAGGTACAAATTGGGGCACTTCCCATATCACACCACTCATACTAGGTTTGGATGTGGAATTTTAGCAAAAGAGGTTGGAGATATTTTTGTCAGCATTCTTGTGGTTACACAAGTTAGCTTCATAACTGGTAAACAAGAGGTGAACATTGATTTAAAGTTTGAGGCCTACTATAAAGGTCTACTATTTTGCCTAATTATCCCTATATGACTTAGGTAAAATATGTGTTGATAAATGTTTATTCTTATCTTTAGATGATTGGCTGTTTGTTACTAGATGAATATATCACAAATAATTGCTAATAATCCTTACCCCATATGGAATCACACTGAATTGATTAATACTTACTGGAATGCAGTTAGGAGTCCAAATGAGCCATTTCTCACAAGGTTTTCTACTTCTTGTGCCAAGTTCTTAATTCCCTTCCCAATTGTTTCTTCCATCATTCTCATTCCCTCATTTTCCCTCAAGTGCTCTCATTTCATTTATAAAAAAAAAACATTTAAATACTTTTTAAACTCTTGCTTCATTTATTCTAGGAATTCTAGTTGAGTTTGTTCCCAAGCTGCCTTTTTTTCCTTTGAGGCTTGCCAGATTCTTTTCAAGTCCTTCTCTTTTTTCTGGTTTTATGTCTTTAACAACTGTGTTAATGGTAGGATTCTGTTGTTTTCTCATTCTTCCAGCTTACTTCCTGACTTTAGACTTTATCTTATCATTGAATACTTCTGGAGAGAAGGTCTGAGCTGGTACTACTGTTTTCTTGGGGATATTGAGTACTATGTTATCTGAAGATCTCAGAGACAGGCTGCAAGCTATCAGGGTTCCCAAAGTGACCTGCAACTCAGTAGTGGGCAACAGAGATGCTATATGACATCTATTCCTCAATATTGGTCTGAGACTATTTTGCCCAGGTGAAGAGCCTCACCCTGCTCTGGAGAGCTCTTTGGAGGATTGCTTCTGGCTAGATGTAGTCTCCAGAGTTCACAGATCTCTCTGTCTCTCTATCCTGACCTGGGCTAAAATATGACTTACTGTGACTTTTTATTTAACTTTCCATCTGAATTTGATCTGATTAATTTTCTAGATCTCTTTAGAAGAAATTTTTTGAGAGGAGGAGTGAGATCTCTGTAATTCTTCCAGCTACTCTCTCATCTTTATGTATTGGATCTAACCATTCTTGAAATAATGTATAAAATGTGATTAATAGTACATTCCTTTGGTTTAGTTATACCAATGGTAGGTCTATACTCTAACAAGATCACAGAAAAAGGAAAAGATTTTATAGGTACAAAAATAATTATAGCAACTCTTTTCATGGTGGCCCTAAACTGATGGATACCTATCAATTGGGGAATGATTGCACTAATTTTGAAATATAAAATTAATGGGATACAGTTATGCTGTAAGACAAGAAACAATGATGGTTTCAAAGGGATGTGGAAAGACTTGTATAAACTGATGCAGAGCAAAGGAAGCAAAATCAGAAGGGCCATTTATATTGTGACATCAAAATTATAAAAATGAACAATTTTGAAAGTCTCAAGAACTCTGATAAACTAAATGTTCAACCACTATTCCAGAGGACTGATAAAGAAGAATGATGCCTACTTCACGATAGAGATAGTGAACTGATATGTAGAATACATATATACATACACACACACACACACACACACACACACACACACACACACACACACACACACATATATATATATATATATATATATATATATATATATATATATAGTATATATTGTCCCCTGCAAAATGCATTTCTTATTCTGCATAAAAGTTTATCTCCTCTGTCGTGAAGTGGGAATAATTCTTCTTTATCAGTCTTCTAGAATCATGGTTGACTATTTCTTTCCTTCCTTCCTTCCTTCTTCCTTTCCTCGTGTGGGAGATGTAGAAGAGAAAGAATAAATGAATGCCTAATAATTGAAAAAAATTATTATTAATAATATGGAGAGCCTGCAGGTACAGTGTATCTCTTGGATTAGAGAGAAACTAAAAGAAGCTTACCGCTCAGCTACAACTTCAGTTCAACAGAATACAGAGAAAAATATATTATGATGTGATGTCCATGTTAATTTTTGAGACCTTCAGTAATGTGAGGGAGTTCTGATTGGAGCATCCTTTGTGTTCAAAGGATGCACAAGTGAGCAGACCTATGCAAAGTCACTCAGAGGTAGTGAGATAGGTCAATTTGCCTGGTAACAGAGCTTGGCAAGGGACTCTGACAGACAATTTACAGTGATCACTCCTTGCCAGTGGTGACTTAGTTGTACTCCCTAATGGACAGGTCAAGACTGATGGATATTCATCTCAGCAGACTCTGACTGAAAGAGACATACAAGACTTCCTCACCCCTAAAATTGCTCAAAAGTCATACATTAAAGTGAATAAACCTCTATTGCTGTACCCAATAACCAGTTCAAATGACAAAAAAGGATTGAATCTTTTTCTACCTATTGCTTCAGCTACAGAGACTCCTAGGGCACAGTCATACACTTTAGAATGTCGTTAACATTGCTAGACAGCATAGGCCCTCTATATGTTCAGGTTGAGGCAAAGCTATATTTCTGGTGAATATTATGATTAGCTCATAAATCAATTAGTACAGGTAAATGCAAATAGGCCTGCAGCAAAGCTAGGATTAGTTAGCCAGTGATCAGATTAATTATGATGCCCCAGGTGAAACTAGTGAAGTGATTACACATGTAGCCAGGTGATTATTCTCATGTTTATCCATATAATATGTACCTTGAATGCAATTACCTATATTCATTGATGTACATGTTAATTACTGATTGCTTAAGTTTGCTTTTGTTTCATTTCCTTCTATATAGATTTATTTTGTATAGGTCTTATACCTCTATTGAAGTCACATTATTTTGTTAACTGTATTTAGTATGTGCTTGTAGTTTTGTTGTTTTCTATATTTTGTAAGTATGATGTTAATATTGCTTTGTTAGTTTGCTATTATGTATATTAGCTTCATTTTATGTATCTTTGTGAACTGCTATGATATTTACCTGTAAAGTGTCCTGCATGTAATTTAGATCTACAGTGATTGAAACAATCTGTTATGTCTATTGAATGTATCATTTCATATTTGTTGTACAGGACACCCTAAAGTTACCATCTAGAAAATACTGTATTTGACACTATGTTGTATTTTGCGAGATGTCAAGCATGCTCCAGCTGATTTGGCAAGCGTCTGCAAAATTTCAAACTTCAGGGATGAATGTCACCAGGTAGTTGCACCCTCCCACACACACATGCCCTCCTCAAGTAAGAGTCATGCTGGAGACCTCATAGGGAAATCATTTGAACACTCATTGATAATTCTGAGTGCTGGAATTTTTGCTCATCTTATATACAGCCAAGGGAGGAGAGAAAATTAGAGAAGAGTTTGGGGGATAAGGGGAAAACCTCATGCTGAACCAGCCCCAGCAGGAGGAGGTAGGCATGGTCTGGAAGAATTTTGAAAGGGGTTGTACTCCACCAGATGCCTTCCATAGTGACATCTAGAGGCCAAACTCGGGTATTGCTTGTCTTTCTGAAACCATGTCCCTCACCTTACCTTGTCCCTAATTCCAGTAATTCAGTTATTGTTTTATTCCTTGCACCCAAGCCTTTACATTTGTCCTCAGCTTGGCACTCCAGTCTCTTTCAGCGTTTTGCTCTTCCCAGTCTTCAAGGGATGAGAATCTTATGCTTGAACACCAATACCTATGCAGAGTTCTGGTCACCTGCTGTTAGATTTTTCTGATGATGACTGATCAGCTTTATCTCTTATCATATCCCAACCCCCTTGCTATCATCAGATGTTCCTATAATACTATATTTTTCTTACTTACTTAGGATTCTCTCTGCTATTCTGCCCCAAACCTTCTTGACACTGATTACCTGCTTGTCCCACTATCTCCTGTCAAATTCCACTACTGATGCACCTGTCTATATATCCTCCAGTTTCCTATGGCTAAGACCACAGTTAAATCACCTCTCCCACTTCAGTGCATGCCAATCTGGTTTCAGGTTCATATTATCACTTGTCTAGCATGACACACTGCCATGTGTATCATAGGACTGTACTACCTGAGTTTCCTGGAGTCAGAGTACCCACATTCAAATCCATGTTCCATTACTTTCTTCCTATGTACATTTGGGCAAATTACTTAATGTGTCTAGGCCTAAGTTTCTTCAGCTATAAAATGAGGGGGTTATACTAGATGACCTATAAGTTTCCTTCTAGCTCTAAATCTGATTCCATGATCCTTTTTTTTTTTTTTTTTTTAAGCAATTGGGGTTAAGTAACTTGCTCAAGGTTACACGGCTAGTCATTTGATTTATGTGTGGGTGCTCATTTTCTGAGGCCGGATCTGATCTCGGGTCATCCAAACTCCGAGGCCGGCGCTCTTACTCACTGCGCCACCTAGCCGCCCCTTTAGGGCAATTGGGGTTAAGTAACTTGCCCAAGGTTACACGGCTAGGTTTTTGTTTGTGCGGATTAAGTGTCGGAGGCCGGCTCCGAACTCAGGTCCTTCTGATTCCAGGGCCGACGCTCTATTCACTGCGCCACCTAGCCGGCCCCCATGATCCTTTTAAAGGTGAATGTTGAAAAAAGGTTGACTTTTCCTCCACCTCCTCAAATTTTCAGTGAACACCAAAGGACTAGCAAGGTAGCCCCCAGAAAGTGGTTCCATTCAGATCTGTATTGAAAGACTGAGATTGCAGAAAATAAAGATGCTTTCCCATAACACTATTTAATTAAGGGTTTAGTGCTTGTGAAAATTAGTCTGTTGTAGATGATTTAAAGCAAAATATAGTTTCAGGACCAAGCCTCTAAGGTAAAACCTGATTATCCACTCTCATTCTAATTTTTTTTATTAAACACATTTTTCACTTTAGTCATGTTGTAAAGAATAATTAGAACCAATAGGAAAAACAATGAGAAAAAAATAAACAAAACAAAACAAAAAAAGATCAAATAGTCTGCTTCAATTTGCCTTCAGGCTCCATAGTTCGTTCTCTGGATCATTTTCAATCATGAGTCTTGAATTGCTGAGAAGAGCTAAGTCTATCAAAATTGGTCATCAAACAATGTTGCTGTTACTGTGTATAATGTTCTCCTGGTTCTGCTCACTTCCCTTAGCATAAGTTCATATAAGCCTTTCCAGGTTTTTCTGAAATCCTCCTGCTCATCATTTCTTGTAGCAAAATAGTATTCCATTACATTCAAATGCCACAATTTGTTTAGCCATTCCCCAGCTGATAGGAATCCCCTCAATTTCCAATTCTTTTTCACAACAAAAAGAACTGCTATAGATATTTTTGTACATGTGGGTTCTTTTCGACCCTATTCTATCTTTGCTCATGTACTCTTATGATCCAGTGGAACCAGACTATTTTTGGTCCCCAAACACTGCCTGTGCTTCCCACCTCTTTGTCTTTGTTCATATTGTTCTCTCTCTTTTTTTAATTAAACAAAGGCTTTAATAACTTCTGTTTTACATCATTCATTTCCACCAGATTTTGAATTACAATTATTTTTCACCCCTGTTTTTCCCCTACCCACCCTCCCAGAATAGCAGTCCCACAAGATATCGCTTCCTCCAATCTGCTCTCTCCCATATCTTCTCCCATACCCCCTTCGACTTTTCCATTAGAGGAAGGTGAATCTTTGTGTCCCAATGCCTGCACATCTTATCTCCCAATTACAAGCAAAAGAGTATTAATAATAGTGTTTATATATATTTGAAACATTTAGTCCTAAAACCTCGAATTTCAGATCCATTTCCTTCCTCTCTTGTCACCCATTCCCTCTGGGAAGATAAGTAATTCAGTATATGTTGTACATGTCTAGCTATGCAAAACATTACCATAGTAGATATATTGTACAAGGCTGCTTATAATTCCCTCCCACTCATCCCACCCCCACCTGGTCCATTCCCTACTAGATCCTGTCCCTCTTCTATAGTGGGTACTTCCAACCTCCCCTCCCCCCAAGGATGCCATCCCATCCATCATCCCTCCTCTCATCCCCCTTCCCCCTATTCTGCTGCAGGTTGAGATATCCCATTTAGTATGTATGTCATTCTCTCCCAGAACCAAATTCAATGAGAATGTGGTTTTGCCTTTTTGCCTTCCTATTCTTCCCCTCCCTTGCAACCACTTCCCCTTGCTTCTTCTACATGAGATAGTTTACCCTACCCGGTCTCTCCCCATCTCCTCTTGCTACTTTCCTCTCTCACCTCATAATTTCACCCCTTAAGTATCATCCCTTCCCAACAAATTCAACCTGTGCCCTCTATCCATGTATAACTGTAAACATATATACACACATTCGCATATGTATTCATATGACCATACACCCTTCTTCCATAACTTTCATACTGAGAAAGATTTCATCAGTCATAGTTATTGTTTTTCCATATAGGAATGTAAATAGTTCAACTTTGATTAAGTTCTTTTTGATTTCTTTTCCCTGATTACCTTCTTCTTCTTCTTTTTTTTGGTTTTTGGAGGGCAATTGGGATTAAGTAACTTGCCCAAGGTCACATGGCTAGGTTTTTTGTTTGTGTGTGTTAAGTGTCTGAGGCTGGGTCTGAACTCAGGTCCTTCTGACTCCAGGGCCGGCGCTCTACTCACTGCGCCACCTAGCCTCCCCCCTGATTACCTTCTCAGGCATCTCTTCCTTCTTGTGTCTGGATGTCAAATTTTCTATTCAATTCTGGTTTTTTCCTCAAGAATGCTTGAAAGTCCTCTATTCCACCGAATGACCATATTTTCCCCTGAAACAAGATACTCAGTTTTGCTGGGTAGGTGATTCTTGGTTTTAATCCCAACTCCTTTGCCCTCTGGAATATCATATTCCATGCCCTTCTATCCCTCAGTGTAGAAGCTGCCAGGTCCTGTGCTATTCTGATTGTGTTTCCACAATATTGAAATTGTTTCTTCCTGGCTGCTTGGAGTATTTTCTCCTTGATCTGGGGATTCTGGAACCTGGCTATAATATTCCTGGGAGTTTTCTTTTTGGGATCTTTTTCAGGAGGTGATCAGTGTATTCTTTCAATCCCTATTTTGCCCTCTGGATCTAAAACATCAGGGCAATTTTCCTTGAGAATTTCTTGAAGGGTGATTTCTAGCTTCTTTCTTTGATCATGGCTTTCAGGTAGTCCAATAATTTTTAAATTGTCTCTCCTGGATCTATTTTCCAGGTCAGTGGTTTTTCCCATGAGATCTTTCACATTGCCTTCTAATCTTTCATTTGTTTGGATCTGCTTAAGAGCATCTTGATTTCTCACAAAGTCACTAGCTTCCATTTGCTCCATTCTCACTCTGAAGGAATGAATCTCCTCAGTGAACTTTTGAGATTCTTTTTCCATCTGGCAAATTCGACTTTTCAAGGCATTCTTCTCCTCATTGCTCTTTTGGGCCTCCTTTGCCATTTGAGTTAGTCTATTTTTTAAGGTGTTGTTTTCCTCAGTCAGACTGTTGTCCCTCATTTCATACTTTTCCTGCATCCTTCTCATTTCTCTTCCAATTTTTCCTCCACTTCTCTTATTTGATTTTTAAAGTCCTTCTTAAGGTCCTCTATGGGCTGCAACCCGCTCATGTTTTCCCCTGGGGCTTTTGGAGCAGGACTTCTGACCTCACAGTCCTCTTCCCCTATGCTTCGATCCTCCTTGCGCCCAAAATAGGAGTCTAATGTTGCATTTTTCTGTTTAATTTGTTTCCTTTGCCTTGGCATGTTGCCACTTAATTACTTGACTTTTGGGCTTGTTGCCACAGTATGGCCTGGTGCCAGATGGGAACTTTCATCCCGAACGTGTGGGCAGGGGCCAACTTCCATTTCTGGCAAGCTGGAAACCCACCCACGACCTCCACCCCAGATCACAATCCAGATCCAGGGAGGTTAAAGAAAGAGCGATTACCCCCCAAGACTGATCGCTGGATCTCCCTATAGTTTGCAAGCCAGGAGCTGGAGCTGCCTCTGAAAACTACAAAATGGAGTGTCTCCTCAGTGGCTTCTAGCTCTCAGGGGAGGAAGCCAAGTTCTCCAAATACTGGTCCCAAAATCCACAGGGCACTAACCTCTCACTTTGTCCTAGGTATGTCTATGTTGATAATTCTGGAGTCACCACAGCTGCTGGTGTTCTGGGGTCCCTCCAGCCAGCTGTTGGCCCTGCCACCCTGGGGATAAAACCACAACTCAGGCCGATCTGTGTTCGGCTCCCCCCCCGCCCCCCGCACTGTGCCCTGCACTTCTAGCGCTACACTGGTCCTTCCTGCAGGGCTGCTGGGCTGTCCTCAGTGGGATGTTAGCTTCTCTGTGTCGTTCTGTGGGTGCTGGGGCTCCAGAAGTTGTTCAGAGTCCCCTTTTACATAGTTTGGAGGTGATCTGGGAGAAGAGTGGCTTGGACGTGCTGTTTCTACTCCGCCATCTTGGCTCCAAGGGTATCATCTCATTCTAATTTTTTAGTATGTAATTAGTAAATAAAAAAAAAAGTATTAGTAAATAATAGCTCCCCTGGATACTATAGAAACCAACACTTTTTGTTGAACTATTTTTATGTGAAAAGTCTTATATAAGGGAATTTTGATGGCATTAGGCAACATTATCTCTGCCATTAGGTTTCTTGAAAGGGGAAAGTCCAAAGACTAGAATATAGAATTTTAGAGCCAGAGGAAACATCAAATATTGTTTAGGCTAACATTCGTTTTGCGTATGACAAAAACAACATTGAAGTGAAGTGATCTGCTCATGGCTATATAATTCAATTCAATTCAGTAAGCATGAATTACTTGTCTACTATATGCCAGTCACTAAGCTAGGTACTGGGAAAACAAAGACAGAATGAAATAGTCCTTGTCCTTAGGAATTTACATTTATTGGGAAGGAGAACAATGTGTATTCCTACAAGTAAATATGAAGTTAAATTTTTTTAATTTAAATAATTCCAGCAGTTTCAGTAATCACAAAGGAAAATTAGGAAGACTGGGATGGGGATGCTTATAAAGATGCTTTACAAAGTGTTCAGAAACAGTATTTACCTTTCTCTGATGGTTCCTGGAAGCCATAGAATTTAGGGGCCTTTTAAAAAAAAAAAGGAAAGAGAGTTTCAGGCTACAAAGACTATGACTCAGAATTGCAGGAATTCTGAGTGTAACCACAGGGCAGTAGATTGTCAAGTCCTTCAAAGTAGTAAATGAAATGTTGATTACTCATGGCCAGGTCAGCTCTACCTCACATAGCTGATTAAGTAGAATAATCAAGATTCAAACTCTGGTCTTCCCACTTCAAATATGCTATACATTCTACTAGAATACATATTAAATGCAACAAACTTTCATGACTATGTGCAGAATACTGTGAAAAAAAGAGGAGAGAGAGGGGAAAGGAGATACAGACATGAATAACAGAGGGTTTTTGCTTTCAAGGGACTTGTGGGTCCTATCATTTGGGGGGAGTGTCACTCCGACTAAATTTCTTTATCCTCTTCTGAGATGACTCATTTTCTGTAGCTGCTCTAGTGCCTCTTTGATGGAGAGAATGACTGTCAATATATTATAATTTGTCCAATATACTGCTCCCTTACCTCTTACCCTTCATTGAAGTTTGCTTGAGGAACCTTGTTCCAACTTTCTTGAACAACTTGTCACATCATGCCAGGCAATCCCACCACCCTCCTTTTCTGGCTTGTCTCCTCAAAGCAGCCACATGAAATCTCAAAGAAATTAGATTTGTTGGACTGGTCCTACCTGGGTAGGCACGTGGATCATGAATCACAAACATAATTGAGCTCTATACCAACTGACATATTCCATCCAACTCATAAACCCTCTGCCTCAGGGAAACTTTTTGAGATGGAGACAGAAAGGCTGGTTGACATTTAAAAAAGAAAGAAAGAAAGAAAAAGAGATCTTTAGGGGAGTACATTGCCACAATTAATTTATCTGGTTCCAAAATGCAAGTATTGATTTTTGGCATTCCTTCTCTGAAAAACAGTGACTGGCCCTAGGGATGAGGTTACTGAAAACAATCTCAGTGGAATACAGTTAATTTTTCTTGAAATATGGCATAATGTACCACAGAAATCTGTGGTATTGCTTTAACTTTTTTGGCTTAATTCATCCACACTGAAGTCTCTGTCTCCTAAGGCTTTCCTGTTAAGAAGTAAAAACTGATTGTTATATTGATGTAATTCTTTATATCATCTTTCATGGAAAATGTCCAATGTTATAGAGCACTGTAGAAAATAAGCTTTTATAAGACAAGAACTATAACTTTGGAACTTCCTTTCCTCTCACTCACACCTCAGCCTTTGTAATGCAGTTTCCAGCCTCATCATTTAACTCAAATCCCTCTCTCCAAAGGTAACAATAATTTTTTAAAATACTTTTTTTTGCTTGGTGGGATGAAAGATGGTGAGGAAGAAATAAAACCATACAATGAGAAGAACAAGATCATTTAGTTTGCTTCCATCAGGATTCAGGCTCAGTTCTTAATAATTATATCTCTGGATGGCACATTTCTCACTTTCTTGAGTCATTCGGGATTAACTTATATCACTGCATTCTCAAGAATGCTTGAAAGTCCTCTGTTCCCCTGAATGACCATATTTTCCCCTGAAATATGATACTCAGTTTTGCTGGGTAGGTGATTCTGGGTTTTAATCCCAGCTTATTTGCCTCCAGAATATCATTTTCTATGCCCTTCTATCCCTCAGTGTAGAAGCTTCCAGATCATGTTTTTTCCTGCTTGTGTTTCCACAATATTGAAATTGTTTCTTCCTGGCTGCTTGTAATATTTTCTCCTTGATCTGGGAATTCTGGGACCTGGCTACAATGTTCCTAAGAGTTCCTAAGAGTTTTCTTTTTAGAATCTTTTTTTAGAATCTTTTTTAGAATCTTTTTCAGGAGGTGATTGGTGGATTCTTTCAACTTCTATTTTGCCCTCTGGTTCTAAAACATCAGGGCATTTTTCCTCGAGAATTTCTTGAAGAATGATTTCTAGATTCTTTCTTTGATCATGGTTTTCAGGTAGTCCAATTATTTTTAGATTATCTTTCCTGGATCTATTTTCCAGGTCAGTGGTTTTTCCCATGAGATATTTCACATTGCCTTCTATTTTTTCATTTGTTTGGATCTGCTTAACAGCATCTTGATTTCTCATATAGTCACTAGCTTCCATTTGCTCCAGTCTAGTTCTGAAGGAATGATTCTCCTCAGTGAGCTTTTGAGATTCTTTTTCCATCTGGAAAATTCAGCTTTTTAAGGTAGTCTTCTCATTGCCATTTTGAGCCTCTTTTGCCATTTGAGTTAGTCTGTTTATTAAGGTGTTATTTTCTTCATTCAGGCTGTTGACTCTCATTTCATATGTTTCTTGCATCTTTTTCATTTCTCTTCCCAATTTTCCCCCCACTTCTCTTATCTGCTTCTTAAGGTCCTCTATGGCCTGTAACCAGCTTGTATTTTCATTTGGGGCTTTTGGTGCAGGAATTCTGACCTCCCAGTCCTCCTCCTGTTCTATGCTTTGATCCTCTTTGCCCCCAAAATAGGAGTCTAATGTTGCATTTTTCTGTTTATTTTGTTTCCTTTGCCTAGGCATGTTACCACTCAATCACTTGACTTTTGGGCTTGTTGCCACAGTAGGACACTGCCACCAGCCAGGGGAGCTTCTGTCCCAAATGCTGGGGCCTTCTCAGTTTCCAGAGGTATTAGTTGGGTGCCCTTTCTGAAGCCTCCACACGCTCTGGCAAACTGGTCACACACCCCAAGACCTCTACCCCAGACCACAATCCAGATCCAAGAAGGTTAAAGCAAGAGCAACCACCCCAAAGACTGATGGCCTGGTCCCCCCACAGTCTGCAGGCCACAGCCCAGGAACTGAAGCTGCCTAATTTGTCTGTGGCCATGCCTAAGGGTCTCAGTGGCTTCTCAGTTCCAGGGAAAGAAGCTAACATACTCTCCTCACTAATGAGTCCCATAGTCCATACTGCACTAACCTTTCACTTTGTCCATGGCATCTATGTGTTGGTAATTTTGCTGTTGGTGTTTTGGGGTACCTCCAGTGGGCTGCTTTAAGCCTATCACTACAAGGGGGTCTTTTGTCTAAGAGAGATGATCAAATGACTATCCTTTTATTAATAAACATGTTGGTATTATTAATAAAATGATTAAATTACCCAGAAACTATGTCTTTTGAAGTTTTTAAACACCACAAACAATCCACATATGAACAGGGTAGTACCTTATACTGGGGCAGCTAAGTCTCAGACACTTATTCAAGCTGTGACCTTGGGAAAGTCACTTCACCCTGTTTGCCTCAGTTTCCCCATCTGCAAAATTAGCTGGAGAAGGAAATGACAAACCACTCCAGTCTCTTTGCCAAGAAAATCCTAACTGGAATCACAAAGAGTCAGACACAACTGAACAACAATTCAAGCACTAAAGTTATTTCTCTTTGTGAGGGCTCCCTCTTTTTGCTGATATCTAGTAGTGATTAGAAAGATCAAGGTTTTTGGTTTTGTTTTTGTTCTTTAGTCCAAACCTGGACTGAATCTTTCACTTTCACTTTCACTTTTCATGGCAGATCAAATCAGAAAACTCATAAGAAGCATTTAAAGGATACCCTGAAGTTTCATTTTCTTTATGATGCAGCTATTTTACCTTCCTAAAGAGTCTTGCTTAAATTTAGAAGACATTCTGAAATGCTGCCACTCTAAATAAACATAGGCCACTTAATAAAAGGATTTTTTCTGATTCAGACAAAGGGCTACACTTGAGGACCTAGAGGGCCACATGTGGCCTCAAGGCCCCAGGTCCCCCACCCCTGGTCTAAACTTTTCCTTATTCTCTTATTTGTGCCTATGTCATACTTTGTAGAATCTAAGAGCACATTCTTGGCTAATGTAGAAACAAGGGGACTCTGCTGACTATGTGCACTTACAAGAGGCTGGAAGTTTTGATTTGAGTTCATGGCCAGAGGGGAGACCTGAAGAGGATCAGAGGCCAGAGACACCATTCCCCCATACCTCAGGAATGGAGGTGATTGTGAAAGCTAAATTATTACCAAAAATGCACAGGCAAAGGAGAAAGAATCCAACCATAGAGAGGTACTATAGGAATAGAGAAGATAAGGGTTTGTCTTCAGAGGAGGAAGCTGAAGCAAAGAAACCCTCTTCTACTCCAAAGAGTAATGGCAAATGGTCACCTGCCCCCAAAAAAGAGTTCATTGAAGAACTTTTAAAAAGACTTGAAAAATCAAATGATAGATGGAAGGAAAATTAAAGAAAACTAAGAAAAATAAGAAGATTATGACAAGAAAGTCAACCAGAAAAGGATATTCAGAATCTTAAGGAAGAAAATCACCCGTTGAAAATCAGAATTGGGCAAGAGGAAGCCAGTAAAGCTATAAGAGATAAAGAAATTTAAATAGACAGATAACAATGGGTCTAGAAAATGGATCAGGAAGAGAAAACATACGAATAATTGGACTACTTAAAAGTTCTTATAAAATATTCTTGATATAAGATACAAGAAATAATTTTAAAAATTGTCTGAAGCATTTGAAAAAAAGGGGAACATAGAAATAGAAAAAATCCACTGTTCACCACTTGAAAGAGATCCTACAAGGAAAACTCAGAGAAATATTATCATTGAATTTCAATATCCCAGATCAAGGACAAAACATTTTGAGTCACAAGAAAACAACAATTTACTATGATAGTACCACAATTAGAATCACACAAGACCTAGTATTGGCAATGCTAAAAGATCACAGATCTTGAAACACTATATATGGAAGAGCAAAAGAACTAGACCACTGGCCAAAAATATACCCAGCAAAGCTAAGCATAATTCTGAATGAAAAAAAATGGACATTTGATCAACTGTCAGACTTTCAGGATTCTATTAAAAAAAAAGAAAAGAAAAACCTGAATTCAATAGAAGAGTTGACTTACAAGAGCCAAGAGAAATAAAAGGTTTATACCAATGACCAATTATAAGGGAATAAATAATGATAGAATGTTTAATGTATGGAAAATGTTTTATGTATAGAAAATTCAAAACCTATGTCTAAAATTGTTATTAGTAATTAGGTAGCTTATAAGAAAGACTGGGGTAGATCTAAGTATGATATGACTTAAAAAAGTAAAACCATTCAAGAATAGTTAAAAGAGTAATTATCTAATACAAATGAGGTGCAAGAGGAAGAACAATGCAGAAGAATTAGATGGGGGAGGGGGTCTGATCGTTCTGGAAACCTACGTTCCTAGGGAACAGGTTTAAGAGGGGAAAACACATATACATCTAGAAGAGTATAAAAGTCTTCTAAATTCAGAAAAAAAAGTAAAACTCTAAGGGGAATAGAGAGGGGGGAGAAGATAAAGGAGGAATCTTTAGAGGGGAGGGTGAGGGAACAGGTTAAAAGGGGAATATAGAAGGGTCTTTAGATTTAAGGGAATGGCATGATAAGGAGAAGAGCTTTAGAAAGGAGGGGGATAGAATAGGTCAAAGCGGTATTGTAATATATATGTAAATCTATGTATTTATTATAAATTTAATTTATATAAACTTAATTTATATAAATTTATAAATACATAAATATATGTAAAATATATGTAAAAGGTGTTTAAATTTAGGGGAATGGGAGGATAAGGGAGGGATTGCTGAAGTGGGGTAGATTAAGTAATAAGAGGAAAAGGTAGCAGGTAAAAGTATAGTAGAAGAGTTAGGAGAGAGAGGAAAAAAGAGATATGCACAACCATAAAAACAAGCTGAGGAATAGAATCTTTTAGGGAAAGTATATGTTTATACATATGCATGTGTGTATCAATGTGTATATATGTATACATGTATGTATATATCAATACCTATATATAAATATATCCATGGGGCAGGAAGGTGGAAAAAAGAACAAAGTAAAAGGAGTACAGCAGAGGACAAAAGAAAACCTATAAGGAAACAAAGAAGAGATGGACAGCTTTCAATATAACTTAGAGTATTTAATATATAGGGCTTTCTTGAAGTGATGAGTTACTGCTATATATTCTGAATCCTCCCCTATGTTCTACTGTGCACAAGATATGTTTTTTCTTTTTTTAATTTCATATTTAAATTCATAATGTTTCTTCTTTTCTTATTTATTTAAGTTTTGGTATTTGTCTAAAATAAAAATAGAAGAAAAAGACAAAAGGATATGTAATAGATTTGTTTATTGAGTGTGTGCTTTGTATTTGCTGGAAATGCAGAGCAGATTTATACTCAGTCAATGACTTACTTTTACATTTCTTTTTTTTTTTAATTAAACAAATGCTTTATTAACTTCTGTTTTACATCATTCATTTCCGCCAGATTTTGAGTTACAATCATTTCCCCCCCGTTATTCCCCTACCCAACCTCCCAGAATAGCAGTCCCACAAGATATCGCTTCCTCCGATCTGCTCTCTCCCATAACTTCTCCCATACCCCCTTCTACTTTTCCATTAGAGGAAGGTGAATCTTTGTGTCGCAATCCCTGCACATCTTATCTCCCAATTATAAGCAAAAGAGTATTAATAATAGTATTTATATATATTTGAAACATTTAATGTTAAGACCTCAACTTTCAGATCCATTTCCTTCTTCCCTTGTCACCCATTCCCTCTGGGGAGATAAGTAATTCAGTATATGTTGTACATGTCTAGCTATGCAAAACATTATCATAGTAGATATATTGTGCAAGGCTGCTTACAATTCCCTCCCACTCATCCCACCCCCCACCTGGTCCATTCCCCACATGATCCTGTCCCTCTTCTATAGTGGGTACTTCCAACCACCCCTCCCCCCAAGGATGCCCTCCCATCCATCTTCCCTCCTCTCATCCCCCTTCCCCCTATTCTGCTGCAGGTTGAGATATCCCATTTAGCATGTATGTCATTCTCTCCCTGAACCAAATTCAATGAGAATGTGGTTTTGCCTTTTTGCCTTCCTATTCTTCCCCCCCTTACAACCACTTCCCCTTGCTTCTTCTACATAAGATAGTTTATCCTATACCCTACCCTGTCTCTCCCCGTCTCCTCTTGCCACTTTCCTTTCTCACCTCATAATTTCATCCCTTGAGTATTCTCCCTTCCCAACAAATTCAACCTATGCCCTCTATCCATATATAACTGTAACCATCTACACACACATTCACATATGTACTCATATGACCACACACCCTTCTTCCATTATTTTCATAGTGAGAAAGATATCATCAGTCACCGTTATTGCTTTTCCATATAGGAATGTAAATAGTTCAACTTTGATAAGTTCCTTTTGATTTCTTTTCACTGATTACCTTCTCAGGCATCTCTTCCTTCTTGTGTCTGGATGTCAAATTTTCTATTCAATTCTGGTTTTTTCCTCAGGAATGCTTGGAAGTCCTCTATTCCACTGAATGACCATATTTTCCCCTGAAACAAAATACTCAGTTTTGCTGGGTAGGTGACCCTTGGGTTCATTCCCAGTTCTTTTGCCCTCTGGAATATCATATTCCATGCCCTTCGATCCCTCAGTGTAGAAGCTGCCAGGTCCTGGGCTATTCTGATTGTGTTTCCACAATATTGAAATTGTTTCTTCCTGGCTGCTTGGAGTATTTTCTCCTTGATCTGGGGATTCTGGAACCTGGCTATTATATTCCTGGGAGTTTTCTTTTTGGGATCTTTTTCAGGAGGTGATTGGTGGATTCTTTCAACCTCTATTTTGCCCTCTGGATCTAAAACATCAGGGCAGTTTTCCTTGAGAATTTCTTGAAGGGTGATTTCTAGGTTCTTTCTTTGATCATGGCTTTCAGGTAGTCCAATAATTTTTAAATTGTCTCTCCTGGATCTATTTTCCAGGTCAGTGGTTTTTCCCATGAGATATTTCACATTGCCTTCTAATCTTTCATTTGTTTGGATCTGCTTAACAGCATCTTGATTTCTCATAAAGTCATTAGCTTCCATTTGCTCCAGTCTAACTCTGAAGGAATGAATCTCCTCAGTGAACTTTTGAGATTCTTTTTCCATCTGGCAAATTCGACTTTTTAAGGCATTCTTCTCCTCATTGCCCTTTTGGGCCTCCTTTGCCATTTGAGTTAGTCTATTTTTTAAGGTGTTGTTTTCCTCAGTCAGGCTGTTGACCCTCATTTCATACTTTTCCTGCATCCTTCTCATTTCTCTTTCCAATTTTTCCTCCACTTCTCTTATTTGATTTTTAAAGTCCTTCTTAAGGTCCTCTATGGCCTGCAACCCGCTCATGTTTTCCCCTGGGGCTTTTGGAGCAGGACTTCTGACCTCACAGTCCTTTTCCCGCTCTATGCCCCCAAAATAGGAGTCTAGGGTTGCATTTTTCTGTTTCCTTTGCCTTGGCATGTTGCCACTTAATTACTTGACTTTTGGGCTTGTTGCCACACTATGACTTTAAGGCCAGATAGAGGAATTTTCGTCCCAAACGTGTGGGGGGCAACTTCCGTTTCTGGCAAGCTGTAAACCCACCCACAACTTCCACCCTAGAACACAATCCAGATCCAGGGAGGTTAAAGCAAGAGCTTTAACCCCCCAGGACTGATCGCTGGATCTCCCTACAATTAATTGCAGGCCAGGAGCTGGAGCTGCGTCTGAAAACTACAAAATGGAGTGTCTCCTCAGCGGCTTCTAGCACCCAGGGGAGGAAGCTGACGCATTCCCCAAATACAGGTCCCAAAGTCCATAGGACACTAACCTCTTACTTTGTCCTAGGCATGTCTATGTTGATAATTCTGGAGTCGCCACAGCTCCTGGAGTTCTGGGGTTCCTCCAACCAGCTGTTGGCCCTGGTGCCCTGGGGCTAAAACCTCGGCTCACAGGGACCTCAGCTCCAGCTCGGCTCAGCTTCCTGTGCTCTGCGCGCTGCGCACTGCCAGCTCCCAGACCACTGCGCTGGTCCTTCCTGCAGGGCTGCTGGGCTGTCCTCAGTGGGAGGTTAGCTTCTCTGTGTCGTTCTGTGGGTGCTGGGGCTCCAGAAGTTATTCAGAATCCCCTTTTACATATTTTGAGGGGAATCTGGGGGCAGAGTGGCTTGGATGAGCTGTTTCTACTCCGCCATCTTGGCTCTGTCCCCTTACTTTTACATTTCAATAAGCATAGCTAAAGGGTTAATCAACTGAGAAAAATATGAGTAAAGAATTTTTAATCACTATATTGTTGGGTTTTGAAAATATTTCTAATCTCTAGGAATTAACGTTAGTATAGTTTCCTTACTGTAGTCTTATCTATAGCTGATTAAACTCAGCTTTCATATATTCATCTTTCAGGGAGGAACAAAAAATAGTATAAATGATCATTTAGGAAAACATATGGCAGGAAGAGAAGATGTGTCAGTCACATGTTGAGACAGAAGGATAATAAGATGTTATCCTGTTACTCTGTTAGCCAGTGCTGTATTAGTACTCATGAAATGGAAGACCACCTACCTAAAAGATCAGTAGGACTTTGGCTAGATCTCCTAACTGTGTGACTGCACAAATCACTTAACCTTTCTAAAAGGGCTTCAATGTCTTTATCTCTCTAATGAGAAGGTTTGATTCAATGACTTTGAAAGTTCTTTTTGTTCTAAATCTATGTTCTAATGAACTATGCTTCTTTGTGAGGGTATAGTAAAGTTTCTCAATATTACTATAACAACCATTACTCTCCATCAACACCAGTAGAGACACCACATTTTAGACCCTAAAATCACAGTCATGCAACTGTGTTGACTTGGTTCATTACAAATATATATTATCTTATCCCAACTATGCCCTTTCTTTACTCCTCCCTATTTTATTATCTAATCGGCTCCTCACAATTTGATACTAAACTTTATCCTTTCTCATCAATTCTTCCATATTGCCCCTCCCCCTCTCCTCTCTGCTGAGGACCTTATTTCCTATCTAATTGAGCTGTCTCTCTCCCCTTCTCAAGGAAAAGGCTTGAGGAGAGAGTAGGCTCTTTTATTTTTTAAACCAAGGGGACTCAGTTCAGGTCCTCACCAAGCTCATAGCCTGGGGAAACCTGACTCCAAAGAATGAAATCAAGCCTTTTTCACATGCTCCTGCTCATTATGTAGAGACCTAGGGTAAAATCTCTTCAAGTTTAGATTTGAGTTGAATCTGTATTATTAAAATTTTCTCTCTCACATTAAGTATAGAAATAAACAAAACAATCAATTCAAGTTCTGATTTGTAGCATATGCCAATTTCTGAGGGATAAATGCTCACTAAAAATTCAACAATCAGTTCTTATGAGCCAGTAAGAGCTGGTTGGCCCTGTCACTTAGTTCCCATGTAACTGTCAGAATACTGACCAAACCTGTTACTGTGAGCTTCAGTTTCCTGATCCATAAAATAAATCAATTAGAAGAGAAGAGTGCTAAGATCCTTCCAGCTCTAATGTTGGGCAATTATCCGATTTTCAAAATCTCAGTGTAAGAAATTTCTGCAGTCCTGTAGAGGGTGTGGCAGGGATGGAAAATGAACATTCCCTAAAGATAGAAAAAGCCAAATTAATGGGCAATAAACCTCTATTTTATTTAATTTTTCTTTCTGTTCCAAGTCTTTCCTTACCTGAAATCTAAATCCTTGATTAAAGTAGTATATAATCTCAATTTCTGTGCTCAGGGAAGACAGAGAACAGATTACCAGTCTTTTTTGCAGCAGTTAAATATATCTTTTTGACATCTCACAAAAATTATTGATTTCAAATATCTTTTTAAGTGATGTGATGCATAAATATTTTACAATACTTCAAACAATTAATACCAACTGAATTACTAACTGCAGAAAACTGTTTCATATGATACCCATGTCAGTTCCAAATATGTTAAGCCATTATTAGGGCAAGACCATGTAGGATTAAGAAAGTACTTCCTTTAATTTTTATTTCTTGATTCATTACTGTTCCATCCACTTATACTAATCTGTTTCAATTGTCTAGGAAAAATTGCATTTCCTGTGGAAGTATTACATGTGGGAGTTATAGCAAAACATTCCCTGCTGCTCTATCTTTTACATAGAGCTTTGTGCAAGATATTACACCAGGTGCTGGTAGAAAGATGAAAAAAAGGTCATAGTCTTAGTCTTCAGGGAACTTATGTTTTACTGGGTAGAGTGGGAGATGACATGGGAAAGAAATTGGACCTAGGAGTTCATTGGTATGAGGAATTCTTGAATCAGGAAACTCCCTCTCCAGTTCAGGGTGGCCACCTCTCTTCACTTTATAATCTTGGAGAATTAGGTAAAATACTAAGAGGTCAATTATCTACCCAGGATCACAGAACCAAGACAATTTGAGTCAGAGACAGAAACTGAACCCAGGTTTTGCTTACTCAGGGACAATATTCTATTCCCTACTCTAGTTCTGAGTTTGGGAGTGGGGTGGGGTGGGGCAAATGACAAGTACTCAAGTAAGGATGTGAGAAATGTAAAGTGTGGTGGTGGTGGTTGCTGCTGCTGCCGCCCTGTTGTCTTTGTTTTTTATTGACGCCAGGGGTAATGTCTTGATTTGCACCTGAATTGGATATTAGTGAGGCAGAGTTGAGCAAAGTTGTCAGCCTCACTATCTCTTCCAGTCATCCTTGTTCAGTGGCAAGGCAAAAGTTGGGATGACTAGTGATGGCCCGGGATACAGTGGATGACCTTGGCGTCTAAGCTCTAAGCTCTCCACAATGCCTGCTTCAGTCATCTTGGTGGCTGTAGGAACAAATTGTTCTCATCTGTTCATTGTGCAGAGGGGAGTGGGGATAAAGGGTTGTCTTCACATGCTTGTGGTAGACATCCCCCTATCCCACCAATATGTTTGAGGCTTATTGGTTACCCCAAATTGGTTTAGCCTGTCTACTGAAACAGATTTATGGGGCTCTAGCTGCTATACATGCTATGGCTTCTTGGAGTCACAGGTCAGACTTGGCAGACAGGTGGATACCACAGGTGGATGAGCAGCCCTGAGAAGGGCTCAGCAAGCCCTAATATCAGAGGTCCTTCCCTGAACATCCCAAACAAAAACTCAGACAGAGGAGAGGCCCAAAGTGCTCTAGGAAAAATTGAGGAGGTAGAAAATACTGTCAACCAGGATTGGGGATGGGAGATCAGGGAGTTCTTCCAACACTGGAATATGGACTTTAATTGCAGCTTCTACAGCATCTTTAATTTTCATAGTTATTTTTTTACATAATTTCCCTCTACTAAAGTCCATAAGAAAAAAGAGACTGTATCCTATTAATTCCTGTATCATCTGTTAGACATAGTCAAGTGCTTTGCACATTGTGGGAGTTTAATAGATATTTGTTGAATATGATGTAGATTCATGGAACAGAAGAAAGTGAAGTAGAGAAAGTCAAGTGTATGTCTTCACATGCTTATGTTGTAGAATTGGGATCACCTGATGGGTGAATGATTGCCACCAAGGCCTATTTGCCAAGAGTGGACTTGAAAGCTTGGCAACAGATACAAAGATGTCCATGCAGATGCCTTTAGGTTTCAAAAGAGAGCTTCAAACAAATTTTTGGCCAAACCTAATGCATGTCCTATAAGAACCTTGAACAGGAAAGGTTTCCATGAGCAGGAAACAAGCAACCACCCTCCCCATGTGAAGGAAAGCAAGACCAATTACAGGGAAGTCACTCCACAAGAAATCTTCCCTACCTCGCTAGCTGAGGCAGAAGGTGGCCTCATTTCTAAGGTTAGTCTGTTAGAAGCCTTTCCTTTGCTCCTATGGGAATTGGGCTCAAAAAAAGTCCAAACAGCGAAACAACACTGTCTGTAGATTATAAATGAAAGTACTACTGTCCAGAGTTCTCTCACTGTGAGTTTCTAGAGTTGGAGCTCCCAGCCCTGCACTGATGGCAATACCAGCTCCATGGTGTGTTGTAGAAAGGGGGTCTTTGTCTCATCTTTATGCCTGGACAAAAAGATCTACCCTACTGAAAAAAAAAATTGAACTGGAACCCTACATCTAGCAGAGTTGGTATGTTTCATAATACAGAAGCTGTGTTGAGCTTTCTCTCTACTTTTAACCCTTGAAATACCCTCAGTTTTATTGAAACATAAAAACAAGGTCTTCTACTGATAAAAAGTTTGTTTTCATCTTTCACTCTGCTGGAACTGCATTGGGAGACAATTCTTAACATCTGCTGTGACTTCTCTGCTGTTTCTATTCCATCACCCTTCATTTTTCATTTGAAGTAACACTTCAAATGAAAGAGCATTTGAAGAATTCATTACTCCAAACTGTGATCAAATGTTTCAATTTGTAATTTGGCTTCTTTTTTTCCTAGTGCTGCTAATATGCAAAAGAACAGAAAAAGGAGACTGGAATAGATAATGAATGGATGGTCGAAGTGAAGGTGCAGTATCACTCATAAAGAAGCCACCTGGAGCAGCTAGGTGTCACAGTGAATAGAGCACTGGCCCTAGAGTCAGGAGGACCTGGGTTCAAATGCAGCCTCAGACACTTGACATTTACTAGCTGTGTGACCTCAAGCGAGTCACTTAACCCCAATTGCCCTGCCTTCCCCCTCCAAAAAAAAAGAGAAAGAAAGAAAAAAGAAACCACTTGCCCTACACCAATGGGTCACAAAATCTCAGAGCTGTAAAGCACCTGTTGTCTGAAGTGGGACTGCCTCTCCAATATAGAGAAGTGGCCCTCCAGGTTTTTCTCAGAGACCTCTAGCAAGGGGGAACTATCTCTTGAGAAAGCCTATTTTCCTATCAGACTGATCTAAACTGTTAGTAGATTTTTCCTTATGTTAAGCTAAAATCTACCTCAGTGCAACTGCCAATTTGTTCTGCCCTCTGCATCCCAGCAGAACAACTCAAATTCCGTTTCCATATTACAGCTTTTCAAATACCTGAAACTACAGTCATTTTATTCCTGCTAAATCTTCTCTTTTCTGAGCTAAATAACTACAGAGCATGCTGGTCTTATGCAAATCCACTGGAGGCTGGACATATAAAAATGTTTCTTGACTGATAAAGTTTTTATTATAAATATTATAGTAAGCATATATATATATGATGTCTTTAAGAATTTTGTTAAGCTATCCCAGAAAATGCTGAAGGACTTTTGATGAAAACCACTATCCATCTCCAAAGAAAGAACTGATAGTGTCTTGTTATAGACTAAAGCACTCTTTCTTTCTTTTTTTTTAATTAATTAAACAAATGCTTTATTAACTTCTGGTTTACATCATTCATTTCCACCAGATTATGAGTTACATTTTCCCCCATTTTTTCCCTACCCACCACCCCAAAATAGCAGTCCCACCAGATATCCCCTCATCCAATCTGCTCTCTCCCATATCTTCTCCCATACCCCCTTCGACTTTGCCATTAGGGCAAGGTGAACCTCTGAGCCCCACTGCCTGGATATCTTATGAAACATTTAATTTTAAAACTTCGATTTTCAGATCCATTCCCTTTCTCCCCTGTCACCCACTCCCTCTGAGAAGATAAGCAATTCAGTATGTGTTGTACATGTATATCTATGCAAAACATTACCATAGTAGGCAATTAAGGTTAAGTGACTTGCTCAACATCACACAGCTGGTAACTGTGTCAAGTGTCTGAGGCCAGATTTAAACTCAGGTCTTCCTGACTTCAGGACTGGTGCTCTATTCACTGCACCACCTAGCTGCCCCAAGGTAGGGTATTCTGATTGATACTCTATTGTAGGTTACTACTAGTCCATATAGGAATATCTTCACTTGGTTATGTGGTTAGAAACTGTTATCTGTGGACATAAACCATGGATATAAACTTTGAGATTATAGTATGAATGTGTTTAAAAGGGGTTATAACATTTTTATGAGCTCCTTTGTGCAATGCATGACTACCCTGAACTCTGCTATCCTGAAGTGATAGTAGCCTGCAAAAGATTTTGAAAATGCCAAGCTCCATCCAAGTAAAAGATATTATTCCCTGCTGATTGTTTTATTGTTCTGTAATACAGCTCTGAAAAGAGGGAAGAATGCATTCCTTTCCAGATCCCCGCTCACACACTGAATTTACAGTGTAAAGTTGTTATTCGAGGCAGGAAATTTTTTTAAGTGAAAATCTTTTTTGTCTCTGCTTTTCTCTCTCCTGGGATAGAAAATTTAACAACTTGCCTGAAAATATTTATGACCATCTGTTCCTCTTTATTATTATGAAGAGAATGTTCCATTCATCAGAATTGTTGTCTCTTTGATTATAGCATTTTAATTTATATCTCATATGGAATTTATCCAAAGTGATTCTCCTTAGAAAGCTCACAAACTGTGATAACTCCCAGGCATCTAATGCAGTGTACATCATGGCCAAACCTAGAGAATGACAGTTCTGTCATAGCAGACAGAAGCACACTGATCTCTCTTGCTATAAAATAATCCCAAATGAAAATAACCTATTATTCTGCTTTCTGTTAGTGTGGTTTTCATATCACCCACTTTAAGACACTTTTAGATAATCCTTAGAATGTATTATGTTTGATGTATAAACATAAAAGACCCACAAATGGGGCGGCTAGGTGGTGTAGTGAACAGAGCACCAGCCATGGAATCAGGAGGACCTGAGTTTGAATCCTGCCTCAGATACTTAATACTTACTAGCCGTGTGACTTCTCAGCAGACTTGACCACTGATGGGTTATAACTTGCGTTTTGTGCGTTTATTTGGGAAATAATATCATCACTACAACTTTACCTCTATTACATAACAGAAAAACATGTACAAAAAAGTTTTTTTCAAATTTTTTCTTATTTTCTCTTCTCTGCTTATGCTTCCACAGCCCTCTTATTGCACCTGAGGCTACTATCACCCCCAACCCCCAATTATTCTGTACTAAATTATGTCTTTCTACCCTTTTTAACTATTTCAGATTAAAGTTATATATTCAGTGATGGCCACTCCACCTCCAACTCCCTTTTGGCCTTCCTGTTCTTCCTTTCCTTGTAACCATTTTCCCTTGCCTCTTCTATATGAGATAGTCCACCCCATACTGTCTCTCCCCATCTCCCTCTCGTTATATTCCTCTCTCACCTCTTGATTTCGTCTTTTAAGTATCATCCCTTCCTATTCAATTCAACCTGTGCCCTCTAACTATGTACACCTGTACACATATATACACACATTCACATATGCATACATATGCCCATATACCCTTCTTCAACTATTTTCATACTGAGAAAGGTTTCATCAGTTACAGTTATCATTTTTCCATGTAGGAATGTAAATAGTTCAATTGTGATGAGTTAGCCTATGATTTCTTTTCCCTGTTTACCTTCTCAAGCATCTCTTGCTTCTTGTATCTGAATGTCAAAATTTCTATTCAACTCTGGTTTTTCATCAAGAATGCTTTAAAGTGGAGGCAGAGTCAAGATGGCAGAGTAGAAACAGCACTTCCAAGGAGCTCCAACCAACACCAATTCAAACTTATGTAAAAGGGTGACTCTGAACGACCTCTGGAGCTCCAGCACCCACAAAATGACACAGAGAAGCTAAGCTCCCACTGAGGACAGCCCAGCAGCCCAGCAGGGAATGGCCAGCACAGCACTCTGGGAGCCGAGACTAGGCCCTCGTGAGTCACAGTTTTAGCCAGAGGGTGGCCAGACTATCAGCTGGCTGGAGGGACCCCAGAACACCAGAAGCTGTGGCATTTCCAGAATTATCAACACATAGATGCCTAGGACAAAGTGAGAGTTCAATGCCCTATGGACTTTGGAACTGGTTGGGAAAATGCATCAGCTTCTTCCCCTGGGGACGAAAAGCCACTGAGGAGCTGGTGAAGCTTGCACCAAGTTGCTGTGTTGCAGCTTCAGCTCTTGGCCTGTGAACTGTAGGAGGATCAGGCAATCAGTCTGGTGGTAATTGCGTTTACTTTACCATTCTTGGATGTGGATTGTGGTCTGGGGTAGAGGTGTTGGAGTGCGTTACCAGCTTGCCAGAGTTTGTGGAGACTTCACAGAGGCCACCCAACTAATACCTCCAGCAGCTAAGAAAACCCCAGTGTTTAGGGCGGAAGTTCCCCTGGCTGGTGGCAAAGTCCTACTGTGGCAACAAGCCCAAAAGTCAAGAAATTGAGTGGCAACATGTCTAGGCAAAGTAAACAAAATAAACAGAAAAATGCAATATTAGATTCCTATTTGGGGGGCAAAGAGGATCAAAGCATGGAACAGGAGGAGGACTGGGAGGTCAGAATTCCTGCACCAAAAGCCCCAAATGAAAATAGGAAGCTGGTTACAGGCCATAGAGTACCTTAAGAAGCAGATAAGAGAAGTGGGGGGGAAATTGGGAAGAGAAATGAGAAAGATGCAAGAAAAGTATGAAATGAAAGTCAACATCCTGACTAAGGAAAATAACACCTTAAAAATAGACTAAATAAAATGGAAAAAGGGGCTTAAAAAGGCAATGAGGAGAAGAATGCTTTAAAAAGCCAAATTTGCCAGATGGAAAAAGAATCTCAAGAGCTCACTGAGGAGAATCATTACTTCAGAATTACACTGTGGCAGATGGAAGCTAATGACTTTATGAGAAATCAAGATGCTGTTAAGCAGATACAAACAAATGAAAGAATAGAAAGAAAAGTGAAATCTCTCATGGGAAAAACCACTGACCTAGAAAATAGATCCAGGAGAGACAATCTAAAAATTATTAGACTACCATGATCCAAGAAAGAATCTAGAAACAATCCTTCAAGAAATTCTCAAGGAAAATTGCCCAGATGTTTTAGAACCAGAGGGCAAAATAGAGGTTGAAAGAATCCACAGATCACCTCCTGAAAATGATCCCAAAAAGAAAACTCCTAGGAATATTGTAGCCAGCTTCCAGAATTCCTAGATCAAGGAGAGAATATTACAAGCAGACAGGAAGAAACAATTTCAATATTGTGGAAACATAATCAGGATAACGCAGGATCTGGCAGTTTCTACAATGAGGGATGGAAGACCATGGAATATGATATTCCAGAGGGCAAAAGAGCTGGGATTAAAAGCAATAATCACCTACCCAGCAAAACTGAGTATCATGTTTCAAGGGAAAATTTGGTCATTTAGTGGAATAGAGGACTTTCAAGCATTCTTGAGGAAAAAACCAGAGTTGAATAGAAAATTTGACATTCAGATACAATAAGCAAGAGATGCTTGAGAAGGTAAACAGGGAAAAGAAATCACTATGAACTTATAAAAGTTGAACTATTTACATTCCTATAGGGAAGAACAATAACTGTGACTGATGAAACTTTTCTCAGTATGAAAATAGTTGAAGAAGGGTATATGGGGATATGAATAAATACGTGAATGTATGTATATATGTTTTCAAGTATACATAGATAGAGGACACAGGTCAAATTTAATAGGAAGGGATGATGCTTAAAAGGTGAGATTAAGAGGTGAGAGAGTAATGTGGTGAGGGGGAAGGGGGAGAGACAGTGGGGTGAACTGTCTCGTGTAGAGGAGGCAGGGGAATGTGGTTACAGGGGAGGAAAGGAACAGGAAGGCAAAAAGGTGAAACCTTATTCTCATTGAATTTGGACCAGGGAGTGAATGATATATATATATGAAATAGGGTGTCCCACCCTACAGGACTGGGGCGGGGAGGAAGGGAGGGCTGGCTGGGGTGGAGGGAAGTTGGAAGCACCCACTTTTTCCTCAGTCAGGCTGTTGACTGTCATTTCATACTTTTCTTGCATCTTTTTCATTTCTCTTCCCAAATTTCCCCCCACTTCTCTTATCTGCTTCTTAAGGTCCTCTATGGCCTGTAGCCAGCTTGTATTTTCATTTGGGGCTTTTGGTGCAGGAGTTCTGACCTCACAGTCCTCCTCCATGCTTTGAGCCTCTTTGCCCCTAAAATAGGAGTCCAATGTTGAACTTTTCTGTTTATTTTGTTTCATTTGCCTAGGCATGTTGCCACTTAATTACTTGATTTTTGGGCTTGTTGCCACAGTAGGACTCTGCCACCAGACAGGGGAGCTTCTGCCCAAACGTGGGGTCTTCACAACTTCTGCCAGTTGGGTGTCCTCTGAAAAGCCTCCACCCACTCTGGCAAATTGGATACCCACCCCAAACTTCTCCCCCAGACCACAATCCAGATCCAGGCAGTTTAAAGCAAAATCGATTAACCCCCAGACTGATTGCTGGATCTCCCTACAGTTTGCAGACCAGGAGCTAGAGCCACTACTGACGCTGCAAAATGGCTTCTGTGCAGCTGTTTACTCAGCAGCTTTTTGCCCCCAGGGGAGGAAGCCACACGTTCCCCAAATACTGGTCCCAAAGTCCATGGGGCACTAACCTCTCACTTTGTCCTAGGCATATCTGTGCTGATAATTCTGGAATCACCACAATTGCTGGTGTTTTGGGGTCCCTCCAGCTGGCTGAAGGCCTGGTCACCTTGGGGCTAAAATCTCGGGCCTGGGCTCGGCTCTGCATGCTGCACTGTGGGTTCCCAACACACTGTGCTGCCTGCTCTCAGAGCACTGTGCTGCCTGCTCTCAGAACGCTGTGCTGCCTGCTCTCAGAGCGCTGCACTGGCCACTCCCTGCAGGGCTGCTGGGCTGTCCTCAGCAGGAGGTTAGCTTCTCTGTGCCATTCTGTGGGTGCTGTGGCTCCAGAAGTTGTTCGAAGTCCCCTTTCACATTGTTTGAAATTTGTGTGTGGCAGAGCACATTGGAAATGCTGTTTCTACATCTTGGCTCCGCCCCCCGAAGTACCCACTTTTGAAAAGGGACAGGATCAAGTTGGGGAGTGGACCAGGTGAAAGGTGGGATGGGAGGGAGGGAAATATAGTCAGTCTTTTACAATATATCTACTATGGTAATGTTTTACATAGCTACACATGTACAGCATATACTGAGTTGCTTATCTTCCTTTTAAAATCAACTTTAAAAAAAAATATATATATATATATATATATATTATGATTAATACTATTTTGCATATAATTGGGAGGTAAGATGTGCAGGCAATGGGGCTTGGGGATTCACCCAAGTCACATAGATAAGTATCATCTGTATATCAAGTTGAGGGTTAGTTCTTCTAAGTCATACAGAACTACTTAATTGCATATCATAGGAAAGTAAAATATCTTGGTCTATGCAGAAAAATCCAACCTGAAGGCAAGTATAAGACTAGATATGTCACAGAAGAGAGACACACTGGTCCAAATGAAAGGTATTCCTAAAGCTTTGGACTGACTTGGGTCATAGGACAAAGCATCTTCAGTCACATTAGTCTAACTGAACTAGGTAGGTAGTACAGTGGATAGAGGAATGGACCTGGAGTCAGGAAGACCTTTAGGTCAAATCCAACTTTAGACACTTTTGTGAACCTGGGCAACTCACTTACCCTCTGTCCACCTCTTTTATCATCTGTTAAATGGGAATAATACCTTTCAGGGAAGGATCAAATGAGATTTTAAAATATAAAATTCTCAGGGGAAGTTAGGTGGCACAGTGAATAGAGCACCAGCATTGGAGTCAGGAGGACATGAGTTCAAATCCTGCCCAGACACTTAACAACTTAGTAGCTATGTGACCTTGGGCAAATCACTTAACCCCAACTGCCCTGCCTTCTACCTCCAAAAGAAGCCAAAGTAACCCAAAATAAAGTGATTAATACAGTACCAGGAGGATTTCCTTCCACCCTTTACCTGACTTGGATAGCTTGCTATGATTATGGGATGTTAACATTTGTTTGGATGGAGCCAAGGGTGACCTCCTGATTAGGAATTTGGGAATTTCCATGGGAAACACACTGAAGGGACACAAATAATTTCTGATTGGTTTTCATTGACTGTGTTGTCATTGTGTAGTTTGTACCTCCCCATCATCCTACCTTCTGCCCCCAACTCAAGATGACTAGTTGGCTGGGACTCAGGAGGACAGACCCTTGTCATAGAAACTACAACTTTGTACTAGCCTAGATAAAAGAGAGCAACAGTTCAGTCAGTCTATTTTCTTCTGTTTGCCTATTTTGATTTGTCCCACTTTAAAAAGACAGACCTGCTTCTAACACAAACTGCAAAGGGCAGGAGTGGGGTTAAAGTGGTGGTGCTGGGATAGGTTGGAAAGTATTTCCTCCCAGGAACTAGAAATGACTTATTTAGAGCAGTAGCTCATGGGAGTTGCATAGGTTTATGCTTGGCCTGAGGGGAGAGATCCTTGGAGTAGGCTTTCCTAGTCCAAGAGATGGCAAAAGCCAAGGCATTGATAGATTTTCTGCAGAACAGTCATGTGGAAGAAGCATACATGTGTGTGCCTAGTGAGCTCTGAGAGAGTACATGGACAATGCTCCTCACCTCCAATGTCCTGGGTAGAGAAGGTCGGATTTGGGGTTTAGGGATAATGGAAATTCAGAATCTAGCATTCTAGTTATAAAAGTGAAGTTACCAGGGTAGTGTCAGACTTGAGGGTTGCTTTGTAGTTGATCCTAAGTTTGAGGCTTCGTAATTTCAAGTGCTCAGTTATTAGACCATCTAGGTCAGTCAGTCAATTAATGTCTATTAAAGTACCTACTATACATCATCAGGTTTGTGTTAAGTGCTGAGGATTCAAATCAATACAATAAAATCAAATCAAAAACTCTTGATGAGTTAATCTAACAGGGAAAGAAAAGGAGTACTCATATTGTTCCTGACCAGTATACAACCTTGAAAAATGAAGAGGATTGCCTACATGGCGATGACAGCTGAAGAACAGGAGATATGGACTTTATTACCCCCTTTATATTATATGAGTTAATCAGACAATGCAGGACTTCATTGGGATGGGACCTTGCTTGTTTAACAGCTCTCAATGTTTACTTTCCAGGGGGACCCCTAATCCACAGGGCAGTATTAAAAGTCTTGGGAAAAATTCGTTATGAAAAAGGACTCATGAAGGACTTCCTTGACATCAGGATCAAGTTCAGCTTCCTTCTAGGATGAATTTATGGGCCCAGGTCCAGATGCATTGTCTGTATCTATTTGTAGACTTCATGTATTCCCCATATTCTTGGGGGTAAAATAAAGTATGTCCCATGGCTAATTTGCGTTTATTACCTTCAGTGTTTATATGAGAGTGATGATTACATTAACCACATTTAAAAAACTTAAACTCAAGCTATACTTAAGCTATATTTGGAAATTTTCTTTGCAATAAAACAAGAAAACTGACCCTTCAGGATAGGATCTTGAGGTCAGGCATAATCTGGGGTGGGTTATCCCTCTGGGCCTTGGGTCACATTAATACTAACTCATATTTAACCAGTGCAGCTACTCATCTTTGGCAAGGCAGCATCCAGCTTGGCAGTAGCTAAAATATAGATTAATAAATTGTTCCTCACCTATCTGACTCATGTTCCTGCTTTTATTATGATGTTTACCTGCCAGCAGAACAACTATATAGTTTAGTGCTGTATTTTAGCCAGCAAAAAATGTTACTTTCCCACTCACTACCACAATGATTTCTTATTACCCCCCCATTAACTACCAAATACCACATCAGAACCCCCCTAAAAGAAGCCAAAAGAAACCTTCCTGTCTAAAGTGAAGTTGTATTTATGATATGCTTGAGGAGTTTGTGTTTATTTCTTTGTACTTCATAGTGCTTTAGGGCATCTTACATAAACTATATGTCCAAAAAATTAACGCCAATTTTATAAAGTCATAAAGGCAGGCAGTGTGGTGTAGTGGAAAGAATAGAGTCAGGAAGACTGGTTTCCATTTTATAATGCAAGTGCATCTTCCATGACTAACTTTCTAAGTTACCATGGTAACCAAACCCAAGGCAAATGTGTGAACTGCCAATGTAGGTATGCATGAATGAATACACAAATGAGTGTCCTTATTGATATACTTACCATTAGCAGAGGGAGGTTTCCTTAATATACTAAATTTTGATCTGACATTCATTAAATACATCCTCACCTGAGGTGATGACTTCAGTATTGGTGCAATAGAAACCAAGATGAAGTACTCAAGATGTAGTTACACTTTTATTTACAGTGCAGACTACTGGAGAGTATCAATATAAAATTAATTCCAATGAATGCCAAGATTTGATCAACTAATAAAACAAAGAAGGAATAAGTACTTATTAAGTGCCTGCTATGTGCCAAGCATAAAAAGGTAAATATAGAACAGTCCCTGCCCTCAGGAAGCTTACATTCTATTAGGGGAGACAACATGTACACAGACAAGTATCTACAAAATAAAAAAGGCAATTTTAGAGGAAAGGTGATTGGTGGGAAGATTTTTTCTATTGTCAGAATTAGGAAGCATGGGCAGGATGTTGGGGGAAAGGTGAGGAGTGAAAATTATAGTTAAAAGGTAGACAGGGAAAGACTCGGACTAATGTTTATAATGAAATGTTTACTATGGAAAAGTACTAGGGGGGTGGTATGAGACCTGGGTGTATTCTAATTGTCTCAGTGATTAACTTTTGGTCTTTGGATGCGTCTTTTAACCTCTCTGAACGATATAATTATTTCAGTTATAAAAGGATAGCAAGAATTCAATATAAACCTCACTAAATCATATCCCCATAATTTTGTGATAGTTCAGGCACTTCAACATTGGGATTTTCAAGTTGGGAAGGACCTTAGGGATCATTTATTTCAACTTTGTTTACGCATAAGGAAGCTGAGTCCCACAGAGGTAAAAGATTTTTCCTAACTTGATACATGGTAGCAGATCCACAATTGAAAACTAAGTCTCCTAATTCTCACATCAGTGGTTTCTTCATTATAGCATATGTTTTCAATATTTCAATGGAGCTGTGATTTCATTGAAATTAATGCACTTTCAGCAGTGCAGATCTGTAATGGCAAGCAAAGAAGCATGTAGGCTTTGCTTCAGTTACTTAAGTATTTAGCACCTTGTTTGAGTTCAACTGTCTTTGAGCCTTGCTTTGATTATATCAAGTCTTTGTTAAGAAACAGAACTTGTGAGCCCCACAGTGGGAGGAACTTGCTGATGCAACAGGGAGGAGCTAATGACCATATATGAGGAGAAGCCCAAGCTACAAAAGAGCAGAATTGAGAAGGGGAACTTTGTGGTGGCCAGGCACTCTGTTTTTCTGTTCTGTTTGTGTTGATTTTTGTTTGTGATACTTTGTACAGAAGCCCTGAAAGAGGATTTTCTTGTTGTCTGTTTACAGAAATCCTAGAGGAGGGATTTGGAGTTCCTGGGACTGTACTGACGATTTGTGCCGAGTTCTCAGACCTTGTATGTGGGTTTGTGTCAATTCCACAGGCTCATTGTGAATTGATGATTGTGCCGGCAATGTGCATGAATGTTATTTTGGGTCTGTTAAGCTTTGTCTTCCAAGAAACAGAAATTGTGAAGGACTTGAGATGGACTGGACACCATGAGCTTCAATATAGAACAAGAACTGGATGAGGAACTTGATGAGGAGCTGGACAAGGAGCTGAGAGCTGCCTACCTTTGAATCAGGGTGACAGTTGGGTAGATTCAAGGAGGAGCTGGGACCATGGAAGAGGAACCATGGAATCTGACAGCCAGCCTTGAGTTAAAATGAAAAGTTCTCTTCTTAGGTACTGAATGCTGACTGAGAAGATCACTATTTACTGTGACCTTCGGTTGTAGAACTTTGACCTTTGTACTTTGTGTCCCTTAAGGAAGCTTTCTCCTTAAGGATGATTCAGTTAAGTACCTACTGAATTATATCTTTTAAACTTTAGAACTCTGTGGCCACTTTGGTGAAAACTATGTGGCCACTTTAGTGATAAATTGTTATGTTATAACGTTGTGAATGTTGTACTTTGGTTTCTGTGAATGTTTTGCTTTAATTTACTTCAGAAAAATAGAGAGTCCACTATACTATGTGATCATAACTTTAAAGCTGTTCACAGAAGCAGTCCTCTGGAAAGCTGCTAGTGCTTGGCTTTACAACATTATAATCTATCATCCCTCTTATCCTGAGCAATTGCTATCCATGTCCTCCCATGAATCCCTTCTAATATTCCAGGGGTTTGAATACCAGTGGAACTCAAATAGGGATTTGCTGCTAAATGTTTAACAACCAGTTCTCCCTCCCCACCAAAAAATAGTGTATTATAACACACTTTTAAGTTTAATCTGTATCATTAACATTTTATCCATCACTTTCTTAAGTCTAGAAATCAACAAAATAATATATCAAGCTCTAATTTGGAGCATTTGACAATTTTTAAGGATCAAGTGCTTAAACTAAATATTTAATAATCAGCCTCTTGAGTTTTTCCAGCTGGCTCCAGCACATCCCTAAACTCTGAGTATATGAATACCAATGGAATGCAAGGACTATTTCTTTTCTGATCATACCTTTCTCTAATGATATCCTTAAATCCCTTCTGTGCAACCCATTGCACAGAAATGGAGAAGCCTTTCTCCATTGCCTGTTGAGTGATCTGCAATTTTAACTCTTTGGAGAGTAGCATTGCATGTGACTTGAAGCTATTATACAACACAGAAAGAATGTTAAGGTGAGATCATTTGAATTGGCAGATTAAAACCCTCTATATAACTGTTTCTATGTTTTCTATTATCTGAATTATTATTTTTAAAAAATCTGTTTATAGCATGCTAGAGGCAGCATTGCCTAATGAATAGCATTAGACTTTAAATCAGGAAAGACCTGAGTTCAAATTCTCTTTCTCATCCTACAAGCTGTGTGAAACTGGGCTTAACTTGACTTCTCTTACCTCTGGCAATTTCCTAGGGCTTAACTACTAAATCATAGAATGATTGGTAGAGCAAGTTCCCTGTTCTGACAAAGTCAAAGAACCTTAATTTTCTCATATATGATATCATACCTGATCCTTGATATTTATAAATTAAATTAGGTCTTCAATAAATAGAGAATTAGAAGCTGAAATTCCTAGAGGAAAAGAAAGGGCAATTGCAATTCCCACTTTGGATCCAGTGAATAAGCTTTCCAAAGCTTTAATTTGGATCCAGTTAATTTCAATAGGCTGAAAATGGTTTGGATTAAATAAAACTAATACCAATTTGAAATTTTGAAAATTTATATTTAAAAATTGGCTTCTTTACTATTATTTATTTTATTTATTTTTATTATTACTTTTAGCAATAAAAAGACCATCATTACTTCATTCTGGAATTTGACATGAGTGATCAGTTTTAACCAACTTGAAAAGAATACCTCTTTGTCTATTAGGCAGGTATTAAGAGGTTGAGTCTTTCTGCTCATGGCCTATGGCTCATCTGACTAATTTTGCCTTTGAAAGTTTTAGAGGTATGGAACACAATGTGAGGAGTTACTTGTGCATGAAATCATAATGAACTTGGTCACTTTTAATTTAACAACAAAGAAATAGGTGTCTAAGCAGGCAGCTGTGATTATATTTCTGTAAGTTTTGCATATTATTAGAGTCAAGTTAAATCAATAAGCATTTATTAAGTTCTTTCTAGGTGTTAGCTAAGCTAAGCCCTGTGGCCTGGGGAGATGGATGAAGGTGGCTACTGTGAGTTTGGGGAAAACATGTTTTCCCTAGGGAAAGTAACCTTTGAGTCTAAGGAAACAGAACTGTTGGGTTTACACTTTACTTTCCTCCTTAATGGCAACAACAGGATGAAAAAGAGCGACTCTCTTTAAAAAGAGGTCTCTACCAACTTAGAGATTTCCTAAAAATACTGAGACTTCTGATAAGACTAAAAATAAAGAAATGCCTTTCCTAAAACAAAGAACAGACTTTTAGCAACTTCCACCACCCCAAACTTTGCATATGTCCCCCATTTATTTTCTGCTGCAGAATGCTGCTGATTGGTTGTATACTCTAAGTGAGTCTAAAAAACTATAAAAACCTAATCTATACCCAAAGAACCTAGAACCAGAGAGCAATATTCATTAGTGCACTATTAAATTTCCTTTCCTTTCAGTCTGGTTACTCAAGTTTTGACATGCACCTCCCACCCTCAAGTCTGGCAGACACCCATAGATGAGATTCTCCCTGGGCTAATAAAGACTCTTGTTATAAGAGTATGACTACAAAAGCCCAAGGAATCTAGAATTCTTCCCTCTTTAGGAAGAGAGGAAACTACCTCAAAATCAGCCCTTAGCACAAAGGTTTTCTTTTTTATTTTAAATTGTTCTTTATTTCTTTTTTTTTTTACTTTGGTTTAGTATTTTTTTTTCAGTTACATGTAAAAACAATTTTTAACATTCATTTTAAAACTTTGAGTTCCAAATTCTCTGCCTTCCTCTTTCTCCACCTCCCCACCCCCATTGAGAAGACAAGACATTCAATATAGTTTATGCATGTATAGTCATGCAAAACATTTCTGTGATAGTCATACTGTGAAATAAAACATAGACAAAAAAAAAACTCAAGAAAAACAAAGTAAAAAAGTCTGCTTCAATCTGTATTCAGACACCATCAGTTATTTTTCTGGGAATGGATAGCATTTTTTTAATCATAAGTCCTTCAGAGCTGTCTTGGATCATTGTATTGTTGAGAAAAACTAAACCATTCACAGCTGATCATCACACAATATTGCTGTTACTTTATACACAGTACATTTCACTTTACATCAACCAATGCAAGTCTTTCCAGGTTTTTCTGAGAGCATCCCACTCATCATTTCTTAGAGTACAGGAGTATTCTGTTATAATCACATACCAGAACTTGTTCAGCCATTTTGCCAGCTGATTGGCATCCCCTCAATCTCTGATTCTTTGTCCCTAGAAAAGAGCTGCTAGGGGTGACTAGGTGGCATAGTGAATAGAGCACCAGACCTGGAGTCAGGAGGATCTGAGTTCAAACTAGCCTCAGACACTTAACACTTACTAGCCATGTGACCTTGGACAAGTCACTTAACCCCAATTGCCCTGCCTTCCCCCCTGAAAAAAAAAAGGGCCGCTACAAGTATTTTTATACACATAAGTCATTTTCATTTTTGCTTTTTGTCTCTTTTGGGATACAGACCTAGCAATGGTATTGCTAGGTCAAAGGGTATACCTGGTTTTAAGGCCCTTTTAACATAGTTTCGAATTGCACTACAGAAGGATTGAATCAGTTTACAACTCCACCAATGGTGTATTGTCTCTTTTTCCCCACACCCCCTCCAAAATTTGTCATTTACCTTTTCTGTCCTATTATCCAGTCTAATAGGTATGAGGTAGCACTCAGAATTGGTTTAATTTGTATTTCTCCAATCAATAGTGAGTGAGAGTATATTTTTCATATGGCTATAGCCAGCTTTGATTACTTCATCTGAAAATTAATCATTTATCATTTATCAGTTGAAGAATGACTTATTTTTATAACAGAATAGAGGTTTTCATGAATGGGGTGCCATGGGAGTTTTCAGTCTCTTCAGATGAGGGAAGAGAGAAGGGAGAGGTAGTAGTCTTCACTTGGCAGCAGTATAACTATGGGAACTAGACTCTAAGACACCAGAAGCTCCCTTCTTCAAGACCACAAGAAGGAGCATCTCTAAGGCCAAGCATAGAGGTGTGTTCATTTATTTATTTACTTTTCAAAATCAAAGGATGTTTGCTACATTAGTAAGAGAACTGAGAGAAAAATCAAAGGGGGGTTGGTAGTCCCTACTCCACCATTGCCTTAACATCCTGTGTTTTAATATCATTTAATATTATATATTAGTATTATTTCTCATAAACATATGTGACTGATTTTCTTACATTACTTGGTGCCCCCTATGTTTTTGGCAAAAGGTCAAGAAAGAGCTCTAGGAGCCACACAAAAGAGCACTCTAGTGGAAGGCCAGGAGTGCAAAAATCAGCACATCTTAGAGATTTTTACCCTCTTACTGGGGACATAAACATGAGCCATTTAGTCACTAAAATTCTGAGAACAGTGTCACTATGAACACAGAACATATTTTATAAATCTACTTCATAGATAAGAGCCTGAGGGAAACCAGCTATTATGAAGAAAGGCAAAATTACAAAAACAAAATAAAAACAAAAACCCAGTCCCTGGTTTTAAGGAGCTCACTGTCTAATAGGCTGAACAACATGCAAACAACTATGTTCAAAAAAGATATACGCATACACGTATATATGACATAATATATATGTTATAGGAAGAATGTTATGTGTTCTTTATTACTATTTGAACCTAGCGGCTAGAAAATTGTCTAACCCAAAAGCTTACCATCTATGTGGCTAGAAGATTGTCTAACCTGGAAGCTTACTGTAAAGGTCAGGGTAAGGGCAAGTAGGTGGCACAGTGGATAGAGTGCTGCACCTGGAGTCCGGAAGACACGAGTTCAAATCCAGCCTCAGACATTTACTTTGTGACCCTGGGCAAGTCACTTAACCCTGTTTCCTTCAGCTTACTCATCTGAAAAAGGAGCTGAAGAAGGAAATGGCAAACCACTGCAGTAGCTTTGCTAGGAAAATCCCAGAGTAACAAAGACTCAGGTGTAGCTGAGAGGACTAAACAATAACAATAAGAGGTTAGGCTGACCTCAGAGATCTCTAGGGAAGCAGTATAGCTATGCTTATATCCCTCCCACATCTTGTTTTGAGTGGATTATCCAAATATGAATACTTATACTACTCACCTACTGATATACATCTCAGACTGTCTATTTACTACTTGCTGACAATCCCGGAAATGTCTATACACGCCCTCTGCTGAACTTTATATAATGTATCTTCACAAAGATTTAAGAGGGAGCCACACCTTCCTGGAAATAATCTGCTCTAAAGATTAATGAGGTCCAAGAAAAGTTTGGTAGAAAATAGGACTTTAGCTCAGACTCAAAAGTCTGAGAAGTCAGGAAGTAGTGATGATAGATGCCAGTATGGGATACAACCAATGTCTGAAGTTCGGTAATAAGGTGTCTTATTAGAGGAACAGAAAGGAGGCCAGTGTCACTGGATTAGAGAGAATGTCATGGGGCTTAGGTAGCCTGGAAAGGTAGGAAAGGGCCAGGTTATAAAGGACTTTAAAAGTCAGAGCATTTTAAATTTTATCCTGGAAGTGATAGGCAGCCCCTGGGATTTATTTAGATGTACCTTAGGACCATCTCTAAGGGCTATCAACATAACATCTGGATAATAGGCATCTTCATCCACTTGATCTTTCTTGTGTGGCTAGGCATGCTGGAATCTCTTGAGTGAGTATAGGCCTATGCATTCACTATAACGTAACCCACATATTGGAACACCCGGAGAATAAACATCCTCTACAGGAAAATGATTTGTGCTATACATCCTCTATGACAAGGGTATGACTGAACTGAGCAAAATTGGGGCTAAAACAGTCAGATATTTGATTGACAAAGCATTCCAGCCCCAAAATGGTATATTCAATTATTGTAAACTCAAAAAGTTAAGGATAGCAATTAAAGGGTCATATTCTAGGCAAATGAAATCCTGTTTTTGCTGGGCATTAATTATCAGATGGTTTATAACGAATAACCCACAGCTCTACCCTGTTTTCTTCCCCTTCCTATTTACTCTAGTCCCAAACATGTGAAACTCCCTGATGGTGTTTTTCCCTTGAGAAAAAACATAATACAAAATGAGTCAGCAGGAGGATGTATATCCATCAGAATGCATCATCCTTTCAGTCCTTCTGATCTTTCCACTTGGAGAATGAATAGCCCCATATTTGATGAGGCCCCCCTGCAGTCACTAACCAATTTCAGGCAATCTTCAGAAGCTACAATCCAAATTGAGGTGATATCACAGATTTATTAGACACTTTTATTCTTTGGAGAGAAAGCTGTTGTTATTGAAGCAGCAAATAGACTAGGGATAGCAGGACATCTCAGAGCCAGGGAGTTCAACCTAATTTGCCAGTACAGAATTCTAACTGGGATCCCAATCTTCCAGCTGAGTAAGCTAGGCTTGTACAAGGAAGAAGCACTTATAAGAGGAATGAGGACTTGTGCTGTCAGGCTAGATAATTGGAGTAGATTTCAGGAAACTACTGGAGAAAGGAGAGATAGCTCATCAATTTTATCATAGGCTCTACAAAAGTGCTAAGTGATATGCAGGATTAGACCCAATTAACCCTAGAAATGGAAGAATTCTCAATACTAACTTTGTTAACCAATCTTTGCCTGACATTAACTATTATTTTCAAAATAACTATCCTGGGCGGAATGAGAAAAATATCAGTGAACTTGAGCATTGTTTTGTATATTTATGAGAAAGATAAAGGAAAGGAAGTTAGAAAAAGTAAAACATTTTATACCAGGAATGTAGGGCTGACTTGATATTAGAAAAACTATCAGCATAAATGACCACATTATTGATGTGGTCGAAACCAACGAAACCAACAGAAATCATGATTATCTCCATAGATACAGACAAAGACTTTGACAAAATACAGCACCCATTCCTATTGAAAACACTACAGAGCATAGGGATAAATGGAGCTTTATGATATGAAATAAAACGATCATATAGAATGAAATGAGAAGTAATATTTATCTAAAACCATCAGCAAGCATTATCCATAATGGGGATAATCTAAAAACCTTCCCCATACAACCAGAGGTGAAGTAAGGATGCCCATTATTATCTCCATTATTTAATATTGTACTAGAATTGTTAACTATGGTAATAGGAGAAGAAAAAGAAATTAAAGGAATTAGAATAAGCAACAAGGAAACAAAACTATCGTTCTTTGCAGATATTTTGCTATACTTAGAAATTCCTAGAGAATCAACTAAAAATTACTTGAAATTACTAAAAAATTTAGCAAAGTTTCAGGATTCAAAATAAACATATATCAGCATTTCTATATATTACCAACAAAGTCCAGCAGCAAAAGATAGAAAGAAAGATTCCATTTAAAATAACTGTAGAATGTATAAAATACTTGGAAGTCAACCAGTCAAGACAAACTCAGAAACTATATGAACACAACCAAAAAAAAAAACACTTTTCACAGAAATAAAGCTGGAACTAAACAATTGGAAAAATATTAATCGTTCAAGGGTAGGCCAAGACAATATAATAAAAATAACAATTCTACCTAAATTAATCTATTTATTCAGTGCCATACCAATTGAACTATCAAAAATTATTTTATAGAGCTAGAAAAAAGTAAGAAAATTTATCTGGAAGAACGAAACCTCAAGGATATCAAGAAAATCAATACAAACAAAATGGGAAAGAAGGGAGTTTAGCCATACCAGATCTCAAACTGTATTATAGAGTTTCCAGTTTCTAAGTATAGCAAAAAACGTGGCTAAAAAAATAGAGTCGTGGACCAGTGGAATTGATTAGGTACAAATTGCATTATGATAAATGACCATAGTAATCTAGTATAAACCCAAAGATCCTAACTTTTGGAGCAAAAACTCATTTGACAAAAAAAATTCTGGGAAAACTAGAAAACAGTATGGCAGAAAATGGTATAGACCAACATCACACACTGTATACCAAGATAAGGTCTAAATGGGAACATGATTTACGCATAAAGCGTGATACCACAAGCAAATAAAGAGATCATGGAATAGTTTGTCTGTCAGATTTATGGATGAGGGAAGAATTTTGCAACAAGTACCACTAATAAAAGCCTAATTTTTCAAATGCATAGAGAACTGAGTCAAACTTATAAAAATACAAGTCATTCTCCAAATGAGAAATGGCCAAAGGATATGAACAGGCAATTTTCAAGTGAAAAAAATCAAATCCATCTACAGCCATACCAAAAAAAGTGCCTTAAAGAACTATTGTTTAAAGCAATGCAAATTGAAACATCTCTGAAGTATCACTTTACACCTATCAGATTGGCTACCATGACAACAAAAGGAAAATGATGTTGGAGGGGATGTGGGAAAACTGGGAACTGATCCAACCATTCTGGAAAGCAATTTGGAGTTATGCTCAAAATGCTATAAAACTATGCATACCCTTTGATTCAGAAATAACACAGTTAGGTCTATATCCCAAAGATGTCCAAAAAAAGGGAAAAGGATCTATTTTGGGCTTTTTTCCCTCTCCACGGTGATTAGAGTTAAGTAAGTTGCCCAAGGTCAGGGAGTAAATGTCAAGTGTTGCAGGCCAAATTTGAACTCAAGTCCTCCTGATTCCAGGGTGAGTACTCTATCTACTGCACCATCTCACTGTCCTAATAAGATCTATTTGAACAAAATATTTATAGCAGCTAATTTTGTGGTGGTTAAGAATTCGAAATCAAAGGGATGCCCACCAATTAAAGAATGGCTAAACAAATTCTGGTACATGATTGTAATGGAATATCATTGTGCTATAAGAAATGACAAGCAGGATGATTTCAGAAAAACCTGGACTTACAGGAACTGATGCATAGTGAGAAGTGAACAGAACCAGGAGAACACTGTACATGGTAGCTTTTCATAAAACCTAATTATTCATTCTCACAAAGATTTTATAGAAGGCAAAGTAGGCATAGAGGTCAGTAGTTATTGATGTTCTGTTTATTGCTTCTTTTTTCAGTGAAAGTATGATTTTTCAAGCATTCAGTGAGCTTCCCCTTTCATCTATCTTGAAAATCAGTTTCTCAACAGTATTTAAACTGTGTCCTACCCAGAATACATCTCCTCTGTGTACACTTGTATAACCTAATCATTCTTTCAAACTTTTTTCTATAATGTCTCTTCTACTTTTGACATAGCACATCAGAAAAGGTTATGTTACATACCAAATGTGTTGTCTTCATTGATGAAAAAAAATGTATAATCTTATAATTGCATACAACTTTTAATTGGACAATGGATAGTAAAGTACACCAGGTTTTGTTCTAGTACTTAAATTTTGAAAATTTATAAGAGAAATTACACCACTATGCTGAGTAACAAGTTTTAATTAAATGAAACTAGAGTCAACCAATCAATGAACTGGGATTTATTATATACCTAGTAAGGGCTAGGTACTCTGGTAGGCACTGGGAATAGAAATCCAAAAAGAAGAAACAAGCTCTATTTTAAGGATCTTACATGTTATTGGGGAAAAAAAACAAAATGTACATAGATATGTATATACAGATATATATTATGATATATGGGTGTGCATATGTGTCTTTATACAAAGTAAGTACAAATTGGTGGGAATAGATCCTAACAGTTGTAATCAAGAAGGGCTTCATGTAGTAGATGCTCCCCTATATAAGTTACGTCTTGAAGGAAGTGTAGATAGTCACTGTTATAAACTATCACATTCATCAAATAATTTTGAGTGTTTAAAATCAAAACACTGTAGATGAGGATACATTATTCTATTCACATATTGGAGAAAAACCAGATTTTTCTTTCCTGAAAGAAGATGGTTTATTTTTTCTTGATTTCTTTCTCTGTTATAGTGACTTTCCTCTGCTGTATTTGTTCCACTCAGTTAATTATTTAGGATAGAGAAAACTATACCCAAACTCACTCATTAGAAGGAAACTCTATCTTTGTCCTAATCATATGACTTTCTTAATTGTTTACTCTCTTTAATTTATTAGTCAATGAAAACAATGTTGTTCATTAAATTTTCTTCAATGATTATCATCATGAGGAATAAATATTACTTCTTCCAAGAATTATATTATTAGTATGTATTAGCAACTGTATTTCCTCTCCTCTTTCCCCTACTGACAATGAAAATGAAAAAATTATAGGAATTTAAAGCATGTGACAGTAAAACACAATACCTTGAAAACAAATACCTAAAAAAACCAAGGACTTCGGAGGCGGAGCCAAGATGGTGGAGTAGAAACAGCATTTCCAATGTGCTCTGCCCCACACAAATTTCAAAAAAAGTGAAAGGGGACTCCGAAGAACTTCTGGAGCCACAGCACCCACAGAATGGCACAGAGAAGCTAACCTCCTGCTGAGGACAGCCCAGCAGCCCTGCAGGAAGCGGCCAGTGCAGCGCTCTGAGAGCAGGCAGCAGAGTGCACTGGGAACCCACAGTGCAGCATGCAGAGCTGAGCCCAGGCCCGAGGTTTTAGCCCCAAGGTGACCGGGCCTTCAGCCAGCTGGAGGGACCCCAAAACACCAGCAATTGTGGTGATTCCAGAATTATCAGCATAGATATGCTTAGGACAAAGTGAGAGGTTAGTGCCCCATGGAATTTGGGACCAGTATTTGGGGAACGTGTGGCTTCCTCCCCTGGGGGCAAAAAGCTGCTGAGTAAACTCGGCACAGAAGCCATTTTGCAGCGTCAGTAGTGGCTCTAGCTCCTGGTTTGTGAACTGTGGGGAGATCCAGCAATCAGTCTGGGGGTTAATCGCTTTTGCTTTAAACTGCCTGGATCTGGATTGTGGTCTGGGGGAGAAGTTTGGGGTGGGTATCCAATTTGCCAGAGTGGGTGGAGGCTTTACAGAGGCCACCCAACTGGCAGAAGTTGTGAAGACTCCACGTTTGGGCAGAAGCTCCCCTGTCTGGTGGCAGAGTCCTACTGTGGCAACAAGCCCACAAATCAAGTAATTAAGTGGCAACATGCCTAGGCAAATGAAACAAAATAAACAGAAAAGTTCAACATTGGACTCCTATTTTAGGGGCAAAGAGGCTCAAAGCATGGAGGAGGACTGTGAGGTCAGAACTCCTGCACCAAAAGCCCCAAATGAAAATACAAACTGGCTACAGGCCACAGAGGACCTTAAGAAGCAGATAAGAGAAGTGGGGGAAAATTTGGGAAGAGAAATGAAAAAGATGCAAGAAAAGTATGAAATGACAGTCAGCCTGACTGAGGAAAATAACACCTTAAAAAATAGACTAACTCAAATGGCAAAAGAGGCTCAGAAAGGCAATGAGGAGAAGAATGCCTTGAAAAGTCAAATTAGCCAGATGGAAAAAGAATCTCAGAAGCTCACTGAGGAGATTCATTTCTTCAGAGTTAGACTGGAGCAAATGGAAGCTAGTGACTTTATGAGAAATCAAGATACTATTAAACAGATCCAAATAAATGAAAGAATAGAAGGCAATGTGAAATATCTCATGGGAAAAACCACTGACCTGGAAAATAGATCCAGGAGAGATAATTTAAAAATTATTGGACTACCTGAAAGCCATGATCAAAGAAGGAACCTAGAAATCATCCTTAAACAAAGTCTCAAGGAAAACTGCCCTGATGTTTTAGACCCAGAGGGCAAAATAGAGGTTGAAAGAATCCACAGATCGCCTTCTGAAAATGATCCCCAAAAGAAAACTCCCAGAAATATTATAGCCAGGTTCCAGAACTCCCAGATCAAGGAGAAAATACTACAAGCAGCCAAGAAGAAACAATTTTAGTATTGTGGAAACACAATCAGAATAGCCCAGGACCTGGCAGCGTCTACACTGAGGGATCAAAGAGCATGGAATATGATATTCCAGAGGGCAAAAGAGCTGGGAATGAACCCAAGGGTCACCTACCCAGCAAAACTGAGTATCTTGTTTCAGGGGAAAATATGATCATTCAGTGTAATAGAGGACTTTCAAGCATTCTTGATGAAAAAACCAGAGTTGAATAGAAAATTTGACATTCAGACACAAGAAGCAAGAGATGCTTGAGAAGGTAATCAAGGAAAAGAAATCAAAAGGAACTTATCAAAGTTGGACTATTTACAGTCCTACATGGAAAAACAATAACTGTGTTTGATGAAACTTTTCTCATTATGAAAATAATTGAAGAAGGGTACATGGCATATATTCACAGGTATACATGGATAGAGGGCACAGGTTGAATTTGATGGGAAGGGATGATTATTTTTTTTTTTGTGGGGCAATTGGAGTTGGGTGACTTGCCCAGGTTCACATGGCTGGGTTTTTGTTTGTGTGTTGGGTGTCTGGGGCCGGATCTGAGCTCGGGTCCTTCTGGCTCCAGGGCTGGCTTTCTGTTCGCTGCGCCACCTAGCCGCCCCAAGGAAGGGATGATTCTTAAGGGGTGAAGTCAAGAGGTGAGAGAGGAAAGTGGCAAGAGGAGATGGAGAGAGACAGGGTAGGGCAAACTACCTCATGTAGAAGAGGCAAGGGGAAGTAGTTGCAGGGGAGGGGCAGAACAGGAAGGCAAAAAGGCAAAAGCATATTCTCATTGAAGTTGGCTCAAGGAGAGAATCACATACATACTAAATGGAATATCTTACCCTCACTCACTCTCCTGAGTAGGGGAAAGAAGGATGAGAGGGGGGATGATGGAGGGGAGGGCATTCTGGGGGAGGGGAGATTGGAAGTACCCACTATCAAAGTAGGGAATGGACCAGTTGGGAGGTGAGATGGGTGGGAGGGAAATATAAGCAGTCTTTTACAATATATCTACTATGGTAATGTTTTGCATAGCTATACATGTACAACACATACTGAATTGCTTATCTTCTCAGAGGGAGTGGGTGACAAGGGAGGAAGGGAATGGATCTGAAAATCGAAGTTTTAAAATTAAATGTTTTATAAGATGTCCAGGCATTGGGGCTCAGAGATTCACCTTGCCCTAATGGCAAAATCGAAGGGGATATGGGAGAAGATATGGGAGAGAGCAGATTGGATAAGGGGATATGTAGTGGGACTGCCATTCTGGGGTGGTGGGAAGCGAAAAAATAGGGGAAAAATGTAACTCATAATCTGGTGGAAATGAATGATGTAAACCAGAAGTTAATAAAGCATTTGTTTAATTAAAAAAAAAGGACTTCGAGTTTTCTGTAGTCTAGAGACAGTGTATATAATTATTACATAAGTTTCTGATATGATTTTCATATAATTGGACACAGTACTTTGTAACAGAAAAACAACAGAAAAAGCCCAATCTTATACTCTAAAGCATGAACAAAGATCATTTATAGTGACTATTGGTGCTTTAGATTTTGGCAAAACTTTTGCTCTAAACAAAGTGCCTACTGCATGGATCCGGGTTTTGCTTATAAATTTAAAACTCACAGAAGTTGAGCGATGGAAGATGGCTGAGATTTTTCCAAAGGCAGAACACAAGCAAAAGTTTGCAGTTTTATAATGCGTCTTTAGGATGCTTTTCAATTTTATGAGTCAAATGTTCCTAAACAAAGGTTAGGCCTTTTTTGTTGTTGTTAGTTACTGTAGCAGGAAACTGCTAAAAGTGGCAAAAGCTTCCATTGTCATACTTTTATTTTCAATGCCTTTACGTTACAGACCACACATTCAGCTAAACTGGCACTATTTAACTGCGGAAATGTTAGGAGGCACATTTTTAAAATTCCCTTGCCCACCCGATTCACCCCGGTAAAGCTCTGATTGTTTGTTAACTTGCTACCAACACGTCTGTTTTAATCAGTAAATTGCACCTGTTCCAGTCTTTGCCCGATTACCAGGACCCACCAGGGGTCACTGCTGCTTCAGACCTAGTATGTCCACGGGTCCCGGATTGTTGCTGGAGGCTGGAAGGGCGTGGAGTGCTGGGGTGCAGTGACCCTGCCCCTCTGCTTTAGTCTAGAAAGTCTTCACCGTCTAGAAAGGGTCGCAGCTGAACAAGTGAGCGGTCCTGGAACCCAGCTGGACCACAGGTTTAGATGGGACAAGGCCGACTGACAAATAGCTCTCAGCTGCGCGACCACCCGCTCGCTCGTCCTCCGAGCCCAGCCAGGGCCTCTGGGGCTGCAAGAAGAACGACCCCGGGCTTACACCCTGAGCTGGTCTTCCCAGAGGGAGGGCTGCTGGCATTGCCCTCTTCTCGCCCGGAAGAGAACTTTCCCCAGGAACTCGTGCAAGCCTCCCGGGCTGCCCCCGGGCTGGTGCCCCCACGCCTCTGGCTCTCGGGTTACCCCCCGGGAGAAGCTGATGGAGGCGGAAGGCGCTGTGCTGTCCCCTTGGGCAGCCGGACAGAAGCTGGCTGCCTCCTCCCGGGGTCCAGGTCCGCGAGCTCTGCCCGACGGAGCGCCCGGGAGTGTTTCTCCTGCCTGGACAGAGCAGGGTGGCACAGGGCCATGCACCTGAGCTCCTCAGAGAGATGACCAGCGTAGCTCCGCCCGCCCTTGGCTTCTTACAAGCGCTCCCCAGGCCGGTCACTTGGAAGCCTGCTCCGGACTAGCCCTCTGCACACCTGAGCTGGGCCCACAGCTCTACCCCCAGTGGTCGGACGCCTCCCTTTTCTGCCTGAAAGGTCTCGAACAGACCCCGGTGTCTCCTACACAAAAGAAACACCGGCCTCCGCTTCCCGCCCTCCATTCTCTGTCCCTAAGTGGGAGGTGAACCCACCCTGGCAGCTGGGCCGCCGCTGGGCGGAAACCCGGAGCCCAAGCCTCGGCGGCTGAGGAGGAGCACCCGCCGCCCGGGTGGACGCACTCACTTGGCTCAGGTGAACCAGACCTAGCTGTCTGTGCTGGAAGTGGAAGGAGAGAGAAGAGAAGGAGCAGCCAGGGTCTCCAGCACTTGTCTTTTCCTCCTCCCCAAGTGCTAGGAGACTTTGGTTTTTCCCAGGGTTGCAGAAGAGGCTTTCCTCCCCCTTTCCCCCCACGCCCCTCCTCCTCCTGCCTGACTTCAGAAGAGAGCTGCTAGAGACCCAGGATGTGCGGGGATAGTCTGTGTTGGAGGTCCAGTTCAGTTGAAGCTTCTGGGGCTCCTGTTGACTTTTGACTCCCAACACCTGGAGGACCTAACCAGTCCTTGGGGTCTTTTGTGGACTGAACTGGCACAACCTCTAGGAGCTACTTGCCCCCTTTTCTCTCTTGGCAATAAATAATACAGATCGGAGCCTTGCTTGTAGAGAGGGGGTGATTCGGTAGCCTGCCTCTGCTTTCTTTCTTTGCTCCAGCAGACGTCAAAAGCAGTCATGGGCTGTTTCTGTGCCGTCCAAGAAGAATTTTATTGCGAAGTTTTGCTCTTGGATGAGTCAAAGTTAATTCTCACTACCCAACAGCAAGGGATCAAGGTAAACCAAGCAGGTTTTGTTTACATTAGTTACTCCAGGCACTTGTCCTCATAGGGTTTTGTCTGGTGTAGAGAGAGCCATAGAAATGTAGGTTGGTGTAGTGGGAAATACTAGTGGGAGATATGGTGTTGTGGGGGCCATTCTTCACAACCTTCTGATGACCTTGTCAAGAAAGGTTGAATTTTGATTCTCGTTTCTAATCTAGAAAAAAAAAATGATGGTGCAAACATTGGATTACCAGTCAGTAGCAACCATCTACTGCCTTATGAAAAATGCCAATGGCATCCTATAGTCTAAAACACGTGCGCCTCCCCTAACGAAAAGGAATCCGGGGGTACATATTTGCATGCATCGCATAGTATATATATATATATATATATATATATATATATATATATATATATATATATATATGTATATATATATACACATATATATATATACTATATATATGTATATATACATATATATACATATATACATATATATGTATATATGTATATATATATGTTAAAGGCACGACTTCTGACCTATTTTGTCATGGCTTCTCTCTCTGTGAATTTATTGTTTGGCCTGTTTGCTAGTCATTCTCAGTAGTACACACTGGGTTGTTAGTTTGTTGCCTGGGATACAACCTAAGTATAGAATATACAAAAATATTAATCTTTCATCAAGTAATCTAATCCCACCGCACATGTACACACGCTTCTAATCGTTACTGTGTGTGACCCTGGACCAGTCACTTAACTTTTATATTTTAGCAGTAGTGACAGCATGTACATACATACTTAATTTTAGAACTGGGATAGGAATTTATTGGACCTCTGGATTTATTTTATAGGGAATCCCTGATTGAGGAAATTCCCTCTTTAAAGACTAGTTGACACTTTCCTTGCATCTTATAGTCATAAAGAATTGTCTAAAACACTAAGAGGTTAGGTGACTTGCCCAGGGTCATATTGCCATTATGTGTCAATACCTAGGATGGAATCCCAGTTTCCTGACAGGCTTTTTATTCTTTACAGTGCCCTACTTCTCATGCAAAATAATCAATATATTTTTATTAATTATTTTTTGTGTGCCTGGCACTTTGCTAAGCAAATGCAAAAAAAAAAAAATACAAAAAGACACTCCCTTCCCGCAAGGAGCTTACAGTCTAATGGGGGAGACCACATGCAACTAAATATATGCAAAACAAGCTATATACAGCATAAATAGGAAATAACTGAGGGAAGGCACTAGAATTAAGAAGAATTGGCAATAGCTTCCTGTAAAAGATGAGATTTTAGTTGGAACTTAAAGGAAGCCAGGGAGTTCAGTAAGCTAAGTTCAGGAGGGAGAGTGTTCCAGACTTTGGGAACACAGAGAAGACAGGAAAGGGAGGAGAAAACTAGGAAATGAAGGGCTTTGAATGTTAAAGAGTATTTTATATTTGATCTTAGAAAAATAGGGAGCCAATGGAGTTAACAAGTAGGGAGATGACATGGTTGGACCTGTGCTTTAGGAAATTTACTTTGGTGACTGGATAGAGGTTGGGCTAGAGTGGGGAGAGATTTGAGGCAGGCAGACACACCAGCAGGCTATTGCAATAGTCCAGGTGTGAGGTGATAAGGGTCTGCAGTAGAATGCTGGCAGTGTCTGAGGAGAGAAGGGATCATGTCTGAGAGATGTTTTGGAGGTGAAATTGACAGATCTTGGCCAGAGATTGCATACAGTGGGCAGATAAGAGGTAGTGAGGAGTCCAGAATAACTCCTAGGTTGTGAGCCTGAGGGAGTGGGAAGATAATGCTGCCCTCTACAGTAATAGGGTGAGGGGATCAGGGGGAAAGAAAATAATTTCTCTTTTGGACAAGTTGAGTTTAATGTGTCTGTTGGATATCCAGATGCAAGATTGGAGATTAGCAGAGTTTGGGGCAGGATAAGTAGATTTGATAATCATTAGTATAGAGATGGTAATTCAATCCATGGAAGCTGATGGTATCACCTGGATAGAAACCTGAGGAATACCTATGATTAGAGGGTGTGATTCCTCTAAGGAATCAAGCAAAGGAGGCTGAAAAGGAGAGATCAGATAGGTAAGGAGGAAAACCGGGAGAGAGTAGTGTCCAAAAAACCTAGGGAGAAAAGAGTATCAAGGAGGACAGATGGATCAGCCCTGTCAAAGGCTGCTGACAGGAGAAGAAGAATGGGGATTGAGAAAAAGCCACTGGATTTGGCAACTAAGAGACCATTGATGATAATGTTGGAAGCTGGATCATAAATGGTTAGGAAGAAAGTGAGAGATGAGAAAGTGGAAACACCTATTGTATATGGTCTTTGGAAGGAGTTTAGCTAGAAAAGACAGAAGAAATGTAGGAAGATGCAAAGGGCAGAAGAGATATAGGACAGAAAGATCAAATGAGGGTTTTTTTTTTCAGGATGGCAGACAAATAATCATGTTTGTAGGCAGTAAGAGGAGTAAGGACTCAGGGAGAAATTTAAAATAAGTGATAGAATGGGAATGACAGAGGAAGCAATCTGTTGGAGGAGATGGAAAGGAATGGGATTACTTGAAGATGTAGAAGTAGCCTTGGTAAATAGTATGGCCATTTTACATGATGTAGGGATAAAAGAGGTGTGGTAGAAGGCATCTGAGTGATAGGAAATAAGAAAGAGAAGAGAACTAATACAAGTTATTTTTTTTTTAATTGGGTGGGGGTAGGGGGGAGGGTAGTTCGGAACAGTACAGGGAGCTAAGCGAATCAGGACAGCTTTTGTGTAGGTGGCTTTTAAGCTAAATTTTTGTTTTGTTTTTTTGGAGGGCAATTGGGGTTAAGTAACTTGCCCAAGGTCACACGGCTAGGTTTTTGTTTGTGTGTGCGTTAAGTTTCTGAGGCCGGATCTGAACCCAGGTCCCTCTGACTCCAGGGCCGACACTCTACTCACTGCGCCACCTAGCCGCCCCTAAGCTAAATTTTTAATGGAAATAAATTATTCTAAGAGATGAAGAATAATAGGGCATATCTTTCATGAATAGGGGAAAAGTAGTGCAAAGGGCACAAAGATGGGGGATTGAATGTCCAGTGTGAGAAACAAGAAGAAGGGGTCAGTTGGACTAGACTATAAAGTGTGTGAAGAGGATTAACATATAGTAAAACGGAACTAGTAGATTATGACCAGGGTGTAAAGAGTTTGAAATACCATGCATAGGAGTTTCTAGCTGATCTTAGAAGTAATCAAGAACTATTTGATTTTACTGAGTTGGGACAGTGACATATTGAACAAAGATAATTCCCATATTTTTGAAAATATATAATTACTCTTAATTTGTTGTTCCCCCAATCCACTAGCTAAGTCCACATAGAAGTACAACCACCTTTAATGGATTCCTGGAAAATAAGTTACAAAATGAATTTTTGCAAACAATTACATTTTCCCATTGCCCCGTTTTGAAATTCAGAATATTTTCTTTATCTAGAGATATAGAAGTCTTTTACTTTAGTTAATCCAGAATTTCAGTGTCATAAGGGACAGCTGAAATTTTTTCTTACATCATCTAAATGAAATCATTGACTCTGGGGTCAAGAAGAACAAATAAATTTGTTTTTCTATATGAGATCCCTTTAGGTACTTAAACACCGGTTATCCTTTCCCTATCCCTCTTCTATTTTTCATGCTAAATATCCCTAGTTCTTTCAGATCGATCATTAAACAAACATTTAAGTGCCTACTATGTGCCAGGTACTGCTCTAAGCCCTGGAGATACAAAAAAATAGTTAAAAGATAGTCCCTGCCCTCAAGGAGCCTACACTCTAGTGATAATTCTTTTTTTTTTATTTTATTTTATTTTATTTTTTAAACAAATACTTTATTAACTTCTGTTTTACATCATTCATTTCCGCCAGATTTTGAGTTACAATCATTTTCCCCCCATTATTCCCCTACCCAACCTCCCAAAACAGTAATCCCACAAGATATCGCTTCCTCCAATCTGCTCTCTCCCATACCTTCTCCCATACCCCCATAGACTTTTCCATTAGAGGAAGGTGAGTCTTTGCATCCCAATGCCTGCACATCTTATCTCCCTATTACAAGCAAAAGAGTATTAATAATAGTATTTATATATATTTGAAACATTTAATGTTATGACCTTGAATTTCAGATCCATTTCCTTCCTCCCTTGTCACCCATTCCTTCTTGGGAGATAAGTAATTCAGTATATGTTGTACATGTCTAGCTATGCAAAACATTATCATAGTAGATATATTGTACAAGGCTGCTTATAATTCCCTCCCACTCATCCCACCCCCCACCTGGTCCATTCCCTACATGATCCTGTCCCTCTTCTATAGTGGGTACTTCCAACCTCCCCTCACCCCAAGGATGCCCTCCTATCCATCATCTCTCCTCTCATCCCCCTTCCCCCTATCCTGCTGCAGGTTGAGATATCCCATTTAGTATGTATGTCATTTTCTCCCTGAACCAAATTCAATGTGAATGTGGTTTTGCCTTTTTAGCCTTCCTTATTCTCCCCTCCTTTGCACCCACTTCCCCTACATGAGATAGTTTACCCTACCATGTCTCTCCCCATCTCCTCTTGCCACTTTCCTCTCTCACCTCATAATTTCATCCCTTGAGTACTCTCCCTTCCCAACAAAATCAACCTATGCCCTCTATCCATATATAAATGTAACCATATACACACACATTCACATATGTATTCGTATGATCACACCCCCTTCTTCCATTATTTTCATAGTGGGAAAGATATCATCAGTCACAGATATTGCTTTTCCATATAGGAATGTAAATAGTTCAACTTTGATAAGTTCCTTTTGATTTCTTTTCCCTGATTACCTTCTCAGGCATCTCTTACTTCTTGCGTCTGGATGTCAAATTTTCTATTCAACTCTGGTTTTTTCCTCAAGAATGCTTGAAAGTCCTCTATTCCACTGAATGACCATATTTTCCCCTGAAACAAAATACTCAGTTTTGCTGGGTAGGTGACCCTTGGGTTCATTCCCAGTTCTTTTGCCCTCTGGAATATCATATTCCATGCCCTTCAATCCCTCAGTGTAGAAGCTGCCAGGTCCTGGGCTATTCTGATTGTGTTTCCACAATATTGAAATTGTTTCTTCCTGGCTGCTTGTAGTATTTTCTCCTTGATCTGGGGATTCTGGAACCTGGCTATAATATTTCTGGGAGTTTTCTTTTTGGGATCTTTTTCAGGAGGTGATCGGTGGATTCTTTCAACCTCTATTTTGCCCTCTGGATCTAAAACATCAGGGCAGTTTTCCTTGAGAATTTCTTGAAGGTGATTTCTAGGTTCTTTCTTTGATCATGGCTTTCAGGTAGTCCAATAATTTTTAAATTGTCTCTCCTGGATCTATTTTCCAGGTCAGTGGTTTTTCCCATGAGATATTTCACATTGCCTTCTAATCTTTCGCTTGTTTGGATCTGCTTAACAGCATCTTGATTTCTCATAAAGTCATTAGCTTCCATTTGCTCCAGTCTAACTCTGAAGGAATGAATCTCCTCAGTGAACTTTTGAGATTCTTTTTCCATCTGGCAAATTCGACTTTTTAAGGCATTCTTCTCCTCATTGCCCTTTTGGGCCTCCTTTGCCATTTGAGCTAGTCTATTTTTTAAGGTGTTGTTTTCTCAGTCAGGCTGTTGACCCTCATTTCATACTTTTCCTGCATCCTTCTCATTTCTCTTTCTAATTTTTCCTCCACTTCTCTTATTTGATTTTTAAAGTCCTTCTTAAGGTCCTCTATGGCCTGCAACCCACTCATGTTTTCCCTGGGGCTTTTGGAGCAGGACTTCTGACCTCACAGTCCTTTTCCCGCTCTATGCCCCCAAAATAGGAGTCTAGGGTTGCATTTTTCTGTTTCCTTTGCCTTGGCATGTTGCCACTTAATTGCTTGACTTTTGGGCTTGTTGCCACAGTATGGCCTGGTGCCAGACGGGAACTTTCATCCCGAATGTGTGGGCGGGGGCCAACTTCCGTTTCTGGCAAGCTGGAAACCCACCCACAACCTCCTCCCCAGATCACAATCCAGATCCAGGGAGGTTAAAGCAAGAGCGATTACCCCCCAAGACTGCTCGCTGGATCTCCTTACAGTTCGCAGGCCAGGAGCTGGAGTTGCCTCTGAGAACTACAAAATGGTGTGTCTCCTCAGTGGCTTCTAGCCCCCAGGGGAGGAAGTGGACGCGTTCCCCAAATATTGGTCCTAAAGTCCATAGGGCACTAACCTCTCACTTTGTCCTAGGCATGTCTATGTTGATAATTCCCTAATCGCCACAGCTGCTGGACCTGCAGCTGGCCACTGGACCTGCAGCCCTGGGGCTAAAACCTCGACTCAGCCGGACCTGTGCTCGGCTCCCTGTGCACTGAGTGCTGCGGCGCTGGCGCTGCACTGGACCTTCCTGCAGGGATGCTGGGCTGTCCTCAGCAGGATGTTAGCTTCTCTGTGTCGTTCTGTGGGTGCTGGGGCTCCAGAAGTTATTCCGAGTCCACTTTTTCATAGTTTGGAGGTAGTCTGGGGGGAGAGTGGCTTGGACCCGCTGTTTCTACTCCACCATCTTGGCTCCGCCCCCCTGGCACCAATTTCAAAATCACATTTCTCCTTAGCTTCAGGACACTATCTTGGACAATTTTCTCCCCAGCTCCAGGACAGAGCCTAGCAATAACTCATGAGTGCACCCCAAGAAGGCAAACTACCTTTCACCACAATTACTCATAAGCACGCCCCAGTAAAAGCCAACTGTCTTTCCCCATTAGAAGAACAAGCTGACCTCTGCAGAAATTCTCTTGCAAAAACAGGACTATCTTCTCATCACAGAATTATCATCTATTGATACCCAAAGTCATCATATTAAATTCAAGGTCAAGCTATAGTCAACTCTCAAAGCTGTCTTGCTACTGATATAACAGACACCGCTGAGAACCCCCTTCCCCTGGTTTTTAGTAGTGAATCATGACTGTGACCAACGTTGTAAGTTATCACCTAATTAGCATATCTGCTTTTCCTAATGGTGCTTTAGCATCATTCCTGTTAACTTTGAAGTTCCTTACCAAGCTATGCCCACTGTAATAGCATAATGAAATAATAAACCTATGCTAATTTGAATTAAAGATCATTTGAGTCTGTGAATTCATTCCAGACGATCCTCTCCTGTACTTCAGTCCTTGAGGGGTCCCTGAACCTCTCTACCCAACCCCACTTCACACCTCAACAATTATAAGGAAGATTTCAGAAAAACCTTCAAAGATTTACATAAACTGATTGCAGAGTGAAGTGAGCAGAACCAGGAGAACATTGTACACAGTAACAGCAATATTTTATGATGAACAACTGTGAATGACTTAGATAATCTCAACAAACAATGATCCACATCAATACCAAAGGATTCATGATGAAAAAATGCTATCTGACTCCAGAGAAAGAACTATTATATGAATACAGACTGAAGCATACTGCTTTTTCTTCCTTCTTCCCTCCCTTTCTCTCTCTTTTAATGTTTCTTCCATCAAAATGACTAATATGGAAATATGTTATACATAATTGCACATGTATAACTGATATTAGATTGTTTATCATCTCAGGGAAGGAGGAAGGGATAGAATTTTCAACTCAAAACAAAAAATTATTAAAAAAAAAAGTAAAGTCACCTCAAGTAATTCAGCACTCTCACTAGCTAATCTGTTTGGTTTTGATTCCATCAATATATCTTTCCACACCCAACCTATTCCCCCACCTCCAGGATAAGCTCATTACCAGAAAATACATTATGGTGGAGATTGCTTCAACTTTGCTACTCATATCTCAACAATGCCTTCAGCTGCCTGTGCACCTCCAATGCAACGTCTGGTTGTTATTATTATTGAAATCAGACTGATTATATACTTTGCTGCTAAAGGTGGAGAAACTCTAGGCAATCAGTTAAAACAAGACTGAGAGGTGACTGTGGTTCAGATCATGAACTTTTTATTGCAAAATTCAGACTTAAATTGACAAAAGTAAGGAAACCATCATACTATACAGGTATGGCCTAAATCCCTTATAAATAGCAAGTGGAAGTGATGACTAGGTTTAAGCGATTAAATCTGGGAGACTGAGTGCCTGAAGAACTATGATGGAAGTTCAAAATATTGTAAAGGAGGCAGCAACAAAAAAATCCCCCCAAGAAAAGAAGAGCAAGAAAGCAAAATGACTATCTGATGAGATATTACAAATAGTTGAGCAAAGAAGGAAAGCAAAAAGGCAAAGTATGAAGGGAAAGATATATCCAACTGAATGCAGAATTCCAGAAAATAACGAGACATAAGGTTTTCTTCAATGAGCAATGCAAAGAAACATAAGAGAACAATAGAATGGGAAAGATGGAGATGTCTCTGAGAAAATTAGATATATCAAGGGAATGTTTAATGCAAAAATAGGTGTGATAAAAGCTAAAAATCGTATAGATAACAAAAATGGAAGAGATTAAAAAGACATGGAAAGAATATACCTATACAAAATAGATTTTAATATCACTGATAACCATAATTGTGTGGTTACTGATCTAGAACCAGACATCCTAGATAATGAAGGCAAATGGGCCTTAGGAAACATTGCTAGCCAGAAGTCTATCAGAGGTGTCATAATTCCAAGTAAGCTATTTAAAATGATAAAAGATGATGCTGTTAAAGTATCCTATTCAATATTCTGACAAATGTGGAAAACTCAACAGTGGCCTCTGGATTGGAAAATAACAGGTTATATTCCAATTTTAAGATGAGCAATACCAATAAATTTTCAATTTACCAAACAATTGCATTCATGTCATAAGCTAGCAAGGTTGTGCTTAAGATTCTGCAAGCTAGCCTTCAGCAATATGTGAACCAAGAATTATCAGAACTGGGACGGCTAGGTTGTGCAGTGAGTAAGAGTGCCTGCCCCGGTGTTGGGATGACCCGGGTTCAGTCCCAGCCTCAGAAAATGAGCACCCACACATAAATAATGACTGGCCCTGTAACCTTGAGTAAGTTACTTAACCCCAATTGCTTAAAAAAAAGAATTATCAGAACTGTCTGGTTTTCAAAGAGGCAGAGGAACTAGAGACCAAATTGCCAACATTTGCTGAATTAGGGAGGTAGCAAGGGAGTTCCAGAAAAAACAAACAAACAAACATCAACTTCTGCTTCATTGACTACATTTAAGGCCTTGACCATGTAGATCATAACAAAATGTGGCAAGTCCTCAAAAGGTAGTAGAACCAGATCATCTTATTTGTCTCCTAAGGAGCCTGTATGTGGGCTAAGAAGCAATAGTTAGAACTGAACATGGAACAACTGATTGATTTGAGATTGGAAAAGGAATACAACAAAGCTAGATATTGTTACCTTATTTATCTAACTTTTTTGCAGAGTTGTTGTTACATCATTTTAGTCATTCAGTTGTGTCCAACTCTTTGTGATCTCATTTGGGGTTTTCTTGGCAAAGATAATGGAGTGGTTTACCAATTCCTTCCCTCATTTGTGACCTATGTGACCTTGGGCAAGTCACTTACCCCTAGGGGTAAGTGACTTGCCCAAGGTCACATAGCTAATAAGTATCTGAGACCAGAATTGAACTCAGGAAGATAAGTCTTCTTGACTCCAGGCCCAGCACTCCATCCACTGCACCACCTATATGCAGAGGACATCATGCAGAATATCAGGTTGGATGAATCAAGAGCAAGAATTAAAGTTATAGGGAGCAATATCACCATTCTCAGATATCTAGATGATACCACTCTGGTGACAAGAAGTAAAGAAGAATTAAGAAGCTTCTTGATGAGGAAGAAAGAGGGGAGTATAAAAGCTAGTTTGAAACTTAACATTAAAAAAATCAAAAAACTAAAATCTCGGCAACTAGTTCCATCACCTCCTGACAATCAGAAGGAGAAGAAATGAAAGCAATGTCACATTTTATATTCCTGGGCTCAAATATTGCTAGAGATAGCAACAACAGTCAAGAAATTAAAATATCATTGCTCCCTGGAAGAAATGCTAAGGCAAATCTAGACAGCATACTAAAAAGCAGAGACATCACCCTGCCCCTAATAAAGAAACATATAGTCAAAGTTTTTTTTTTTTTCGAGTAGCAATGTCTTGCTGTGAAAGTGGAACTGTAAGGAAAGCTGAATGCTGCAGAATCGATGCTTTTACATTGTGGAGTTGGAAAAGACTTTTGAGAGTCCCTTAGAGAGCAAGATAAAATCAGTTAATATTTAAAGAACTTAACTCAAACTATTCACTGAAAGGTCAAATACTGAAGCTGAAGCTTAAGTACTTTGTCCCCATAATGAGAAGGAGGAACTCACTGGAAAAGCTTAGGTCAGCTGAGAGAGCCATCTGTAGTGTTGATTAGAAGAGAATTGGATTCTGCTTCTTTCTATAGAATTCTTTGATTTTAGCGTTCTCTAGTTGCTCCTACAACTTTAAAGAAGGTAAATTTCTCAGGGGCACATTGTTGCCTACTCTTCTGTATGATTTGAGAGGGAGAAATAGAGAAGAATATTTAAGTTTTGCATTTGTTGTACTACAAACTGGGCTTTATTGGGGAAGCAACTTAGCCGAACCTGAAGCTGATAGGAGAAAAAAAGAATGCTGTTGCGTGAATAAGCTGACTTGGCCAACCTGAGAAGTTTTGCAATTCTCAATGTCATTGATGATATATGATATACATTTAAGCTTTAATAGGTCAAAACTCGTTATCCTTTTAAGACACCTATATATTTGCTAAAGAAATGTCACACTTCCTTAGCACTCTGTTAATCATGGCAGCAAGTTCAAGGAGCTTGTGACTATCACTGCTCAAGGCCAGAAGAAATTCTTTCAGTAAGAGAATAATGAAGACCAAAAAGGAAGAAGTTCACAGATAAGTGGTTTCATGTAGTATAGATTATGTTTGAAAGCAGCAGAAACATTAAAGCTTGGAGTACAGTGTCCCCACTCATGTACGTTTCATGAATTGGTGGGAGAGTGTAACCCAGGCTTATAGGTAGACTATAACAGCTTGGTTATTCCTTAATTTACCTTTAATTGATTAAATATTTTGCATTTAAGAATTAATAGCATTATGGGTAGCATTACCAGTAGGGCTCAGGAACTGTGGTGCTGACTGGTATGAATTTATTCCCTAGATACCACAGTTACCACTAGGATCTAGAAAGAATGAGTCATCTCTGTATTATTGTAGCCATGACTATTTCCATACTGGGAAACCCTCCATACCTGCTAATGTGAGTGCAGGGTTGGTGAATGAACTACCTCAGAGAGAAGGAGAAAAATGAGAATGGGTACCATGTCCACTGCTACACTGCCCAAGTAGGAGGGTCAAAAGCTATGTCTTGGTAACAATCATCATTAGCTAGGATAAAGGCATAGATGGTATATTCTTCAGATTTGCAATTGACACAAAACTGGGAGAGATATCTAGCACACTACACGACTGAAATAGGATCCAAAAGGCTAATGTCATGGTAGAACTATGCTCTGAATCTAATAAAATTAAATTTGAGAGAAATTCAAATTATAACACAGGCACCAAAAAAAAAAAAATCAGTGGCACAAGTGTAAGACAGAGAAGGCATGCTTAGAAAACAATTGTTATGAAAGAGATATGGAGTTTTAATGGAGTACAAGCTTAATATGAGTCTGAAGGGTGAAGCTAGTGAAGTCTGGGGCTGTGCTTCCAGGAACAGGGAGGTGGGAGTCTATCTAGAATACATCTAGAGTTTTGTGTTCCATTGTGGGTGCCATACCTTTAGAAAGATAGTGATAAAATGTTCAGAGGAGAGCAACCAGAATGGTGAAAGACCTTGAGGCCATGTCATATGACGATTGGTTAGATGAATTAGAAATGTTTACCCTGGATAAGAGAAGACTAGGAGAGTGGAAGGATGGAAAGGAATAAGGTAGCAGTCTTCAGATACTTCAAAGGCAGCATGTAGAAGGATAATAAAACTTGTTCTCTTTGCTTAATAAGAATAAAGAATAATAAAATTTTTATAATAAATATAATATTTATAATAAATATAAATAATAATTAATAATAATACAAAGCAATGGGTGGAATATGCAAAGAGGCAACTGTAGGATTGATGTCTGGAGAAATTTCCTAACAATGAATAATGTAAAACTTGAATGGGTTGCCTTGAAAACTGAAGGCCTCCTTGGAGGTCTTCAAGCCAAAGCTGGACTACAACTTGGTCATACATGTTACAGTGGAAGCCTTTTGTGTTTGGATTGAGCGAAATGGCCACAAAGATCCCTTTCAATACCCAGATTTTGTGGTTCTCATAAAGTTGTTGCTAACCTATCATATTGGTTAATTTATGATTCAGAAATTATGTGATAATTATATTCGGAAGAATTTGGTGTTTTTGATTACCCCTTTATGAAAATTTTAGTTTTCTACATTCACCGACCAAAGATATTAACTTCCAAAATTTCTTCCAGATCTCTCCCCTCCTCCTACGCTACCACAAGATGTTGTGCATTCTAATTATCCTTTTCCCCAGGAGTTTTCATTTTGTTGCTTCTTTTGATCTTCTTTGTTAACAAGGTAAGATTCTATCGTCTGAGGGTTTTACTCTGTTTGCTGCTTTCCCTGACAATTAAATAACTTTTGGACTCGTTGATTTTTTTTAAACACATTTTTATTTTATTAGGCCCAAGGTGAAAATACCACCTTCTCCACGACAGCCACCAGTAAAATTGATCCCCCCAAGTCGTTACAAAACAGGTCTAGTTTCAGAGTTTATTAAAACAAAGAAACAAAGAAACCCGTTTACATGAGTTTCAGATCCTCTTTGGAAACATGCAAGAAAGAAATCCATCATTCGTAGCAGAGCCCCACAGTCCTCTACTCGGTCCTCCAGCCAAAAAGGGTCAAGCATGAGCTAGCCGGGTCCTGTTCCATGCAGGGAACGTGTTGGCTTGTTTACCTGGCGTCCATCCCGGCACGATAAGCGTCCAATTGTGCGTCTAGTTCTTCTGCAGAAAGCTGTCGTTTTGACTTTCTTGCAGTCCCTCTGGCTCGGCCTCGTTTGCCCCCATGGCTGCCTCTCCAGCTCCCGCCTCTGCCACCCACACGTCCAGAGCCAGGGTTTCTCGTCATCCCGCCTCCACGTGCACTCTGTGCTGGTCGTCTTTGTGAAGAAAGCCGTGACGTAACAAGCCGAATGTCCATAGGGCGCCCATCCAAATGGACACCATGATACTGTTGGATGGCCTTCAGAGCAGGTGCTTTTTTCTCAAAGTGCACATCTGCTCTTCCTAAGCTGCGGCCAGAGCGATCATAACGTACAGCTGCCTTTTTCAGGGTTCCAAACTGAGCAAATAGTTCCTGCATGTCCTCATCCGTCACGCCACAGTCCAGATTGCAGACCAGCAACTTGCCCAGGGTCTGGCCGCCAGCCCCTCCTCCGAAGCCGCTGTCCGACAGATCGTGCTCCCTCTTGTCTGGAAGGGGCTCTGGTCGGCTGTAGGGCGAGGGTCGGCTCCTGCCAGGGCCTCTGCGGCTCGTGGCCGGCCTGTTCCGCATGGGTCCCCCGCCTCGGCTCACTCGGGCTGCGGCCTCTTTGTCGCTGGCGCCTGCCAGGGCCTGGGCCGGCCTCTTGCGCCTGGGTTCCCCGCCTCCGCGGCCGCCTCGCTGGCTGCGATTGAGCTCGATGATCTCGTCCAGGGACATGTCCATCTTGTCGGCCATGGTGGGCGCGCAACGGGGACGTGGGCAGGAACCTTGCGCGTCTCTTCCTTTGGGAAGCCTGGGCCTGTCTCCGGGCTGGCGGGCAGGAGTCTGGTGGGCGCTGGCGCTCGCTCTGCAGCTCGGCTCCGTCGGGCTCGGCTTGGGGCTGGACGGCAGGCTGCGCTCTGGCTCAGAGCTGGCTGGCTGGCTTTCTGCTCAGGCTGCACAATGCTGCTGCCAGGGCCCTGCCGGCCTTTTATACTCCTCCCCCGGTGCCCAGGGACGGGGGAAGCTCAGGTGTGAACTCGGGCCGGGACGCTGACTCTTTTGAACTCTCTATTAACATGGGGCGCTGGGTTGTACTGCTGTCCCTAACTTCGGGGGTTTGGGCCAATGGTTTGCAGAGATATTTCTAGGGACCTGTAAATTTTCAGTCCTTCCAAGGTGGTTTGGTCAAAGGAGAGGTATCGACTGCTTCCTGGCCTCTCTCCTGTCCTCTGAGTGAGCTCAAGCACTCTTTTCTGCCTTGGAACATGAAGCTTTCCCATGCCGGCCCTCCTCCTCAGCCCAGGACTGTGACCCAGATTGAAGCACAGGCAAAGCTAGAGAGAATCTCACCTCAGAGCCAGCGCAGAGATCCCTGCAATCCTGTCTAATCCCCGTGACATCTGTGGGCTGACAGCTCTAGAAGCAGCTGCTGCCACCTCACTGCCCCAGGTCTAGGGGTCTGACCAAGCTCTTCTCTCATCTGCTTCCCATAGTCCTTTCCTACCGACCTTCCTCTGCTCTTTGGCATTCATGGTTTGATAAGTCTGGAAACCTCCACAGCTGCCAGTGATTCAGGCCCTGAGGGCTACTGCCAACACAACTGTGTTAGGGTGGCCCATGCTGGCCTGCCTTCTTCTCTCAGACTGGGGTAACAGAATTTTCCTGTAGGCCTTCCAGTGGGTTTGGGTGTGCAAATGTCTTTCCCTGTCATTTTATGGGTCCTGTTGTTGTAGAATTAATTTATAGGCCCTTTTTTGAGGATTTGGAGGAGGTCGAGGAGGGCTACATTCACCTCCACCAGATCTTGAGTTCCACAATTCCCCCCACCCCATCCCTCCCCTCCTCCTCTACCCCAAGATGTGCATTCTGATTATCCTTTTCCCCAGGAGTCACCTCCACCAGATCTTGAGTTCCACACTTCCGCCCCCCACCCCCGGCCATCTCTCCCCTCCTCCTCTAACCCAAGATGTGCATTCTGATTATCCTTTTCCCCAGGAGTTTTCTTTTGGTTGCTTGTTTTGATCTTCTTTGTTACCAAGGTAAGATTCTATGGTCTGAGGGTTTTACTCTGTTTGCTCGCTTTCCCTGACAATTAAATAACTTTTGGACTCGTTGATTTTGTTTTAAACACATTTTTATTTTATTAGGCCCAAGGCGAAAATACCACCTTCTCCACGACAGCCACCAGTAAAATTGATCCCCCCAACAAGTCGGAACAAAACAGGTCTGTTTCAGAGTTTATTAAAACAAAGAAACAAAGAAACCCGTTTACATGAGTTTCAGATCCTCTTTGGAAACATGCAAGAAAGAAATCCATCATTCGTAGCAGAGCCCCACAGTCCTCTACTCGGTCCTCCAGCCAAAAAGGGTCAAGCATGAGCTAGCCGGGTCCTGTTCCATGCAGGCAACGTGTTGGCTTGTTTACCTGGCGTCCATCCCGGCACGATAAGCGTCCAATTGTGCGTCTAGTTCTTCTGCAGAAAGCTGTCGTTTTGACTTTCTTGCAGTCCCTCTGGCTCGGCCTCGTTTGCCCCCATGTCTGCCTCTCCAGCTCCCGCCTCTGCCACCCAAACGTCCAGAGCCAGGGTTTCTCGTCATCCCGCCTCCACGTGCACTCTGTGCTGGTCGTCTTTGTGAAGAAAGCCGTGACGTAACAAGCCGAATGTCCATAGGGCGCCCATCCAAATGGACCCCATGATACTGTTGGATGGCCTTCAGAGCAGGTGCTTTTTGCTCAAAGTGCACATCTGCTCTTCCTAAGCTGCGGCCAGAGCGATCATAACGTACAGCTGCCTTTTTCAGGGTTCCAAACTGAGCACATAGTTCCTGCATGTCCTCATCCGTCACGCCAAAGTCCAGATTGGAGACCAGCAACTTGCCCAGGGTCTGGCCGCCAGCCCCTCCTCCGAAGCCGCTGTCCGACAGATCGTGCTCCCTCTTGTCTGGAAGGGGCTCTGGTCGGCTGGAGGGCGAGGGTCGGCTCCTGCCAGGGCCTCTGCGGCTCGTGGCCGGCCTGTTCCGCATGGGTCCCCCGCCTCGGCTCACTCGGGCTGCGGCCTCTTTGTCGCTGGCGCCTGCCAGGGCCTGGGCCGGCCTCTTGCGCCTGGGTTCCCCGCCTCCGCGGCCGCCTCGCTGGCTGCGATTGAGCTCGATGATCTCGTCCAGGGACATGTCCATCTTGTCGGCCATGGTGGGCGCGCAACGGGGACGTGGGCAGGAACCTTGCGCGTCTCTTCCTTTGGGAAGCCTGGGCCTGTCTCCGGGCTGGCGGGCAGGAGTCTGGTGGGCGCTGGCGCTCGCTCTGCAGCTCGGCTCCGTCGGGCTCGGCTTGGGGCTGGACGGCAGGCTGCGCTCTGGCTCAGAGCTGGCTGGCTGCCTTTCTGCTCAGGCTGCACAATGCTGCTGCCAGGGCCCTGCCGGCCTTTTATACTCCTCCCCCGGTGCCCAGGGAAGGGGGAAGCCCAGGTGTGAACTCGGGCCGGGACGCTGACTCTTTTGAACTCTCTATTAACATGGGGCGCTGGGTTGTACTGCTGTCCCTAACTTCGGGGGTTTGGGCCAATGGTTTGCAGAGATATTTCTAGGGACCTGTAAATTTTCAGTCCTTCCAAGGTGGTTTGGTCAAAGGAGAGGTATCGACTGCTTCCTGGCCTCTCTCCTGTCCTCTGAGTGAGCTCAAGCACTCTTTTCTGCCTTGGAACATGAAGCTTTCCCATGCCGGCCCTCCTCCTCAGCCCAGGACTGTGACCCAGATTGAAGCACAGGCAAAGCTAGAGAGAATCTCACCTCAGAGCCAGCGCAGAGATCCCTGCAATCCAGTCTGATCCCCGGGACATCTGTGGGCTGACAGCTCTAGAAGCAGCTGCTGCCACCTCACTGCCCCAGGTCTAGGGGTCTGACCAAGCTCTTCTCTCATCTGCTTCCCATAGTCCGTTCCTACCGACCTTCCTCTGCTCTTTGGCATTCATGGGTTGATAAGTCTGGAAACCTCCACAGCTGCCAGTGATTCAGGCCCTGAGGGCTACTGCCAACACAACTGTGTTAGGGTGGCCCATGCTGGCCTGCCTCCTTCTCTCAGACTGGGGCAACAGAATTTTCCTGTAGACCTTCCAGTGGGTTTGGGTGTGCAAATGTCTTTCCCTGTCATTTTATGGGTCCTGTTGTTGTAGAATTTATTTATAGGCCCTTTTTTGAGGATTTGGAGGAGGTCGAGGAGGGCTACATTCACCTCCACCAGATCTTGAGTTCCACAATTCCCCCCACCCCATCCCTCCCCTCCTCCTCTACCCCAAGATGTGCATTCTGATTATCCTTTTCCCCAGGAGTCACCTCCACCGGATCTTGAGTTCCACAATTCCGCACCCCCCCCACCCCCCCGCCATCTCTCCCCTTCTCCTCTACCCCAAGATGTACATTCTGATTTTCCTTTTCCCCAGGAGTCACCTCCACCAGATCTTGAGTTCCACAATTCTGCACCACCACCACCACCACCACCCCCCCCATCTCTCCCCTTCTCCTCTACCCCAAGATGTACATTCTGATTATCCTTTTCCCCAGGAGTCACCTCCACCAGATCTTGAGTTCCACAATTCCGCCCCCCACCCCCGGCCATCTCTCCCCTCCTCCTCTAACCCAAGATGTGCATTCTGATTATCCTTTTCCCCAGGAGTTTTCTTTTGGTTGCTTGTTTTGATCTTCTTTGTTACCAAGGTAAGATTCTATGGTCTGAGGGTGTTACTCTGTTTGCTCGCTTTCCCTGACAATTAAATAACTTTTGGACTCGTTGATTTTGTTTTAAACACATTTTTATTTTATTAGGCCCAAGGTGAAAATACCACCTTCTCCACGACAGCCACCAGTAAAATTGATCCCCCCAACAAGTCGGAACAAAACAGGTCTGTTTCAGAGTTTATTAAAACAAAGAATCAAAGAAACCCGTTTACATGAGTTTCAGATCCTCTTTGGAAACATGCAAGAAAGAAATCCATCATTCGTAGCAGAGCCCCACAGTCCTCTACTCGGTCCTCCAGCCAAAAAGGGTCAAGCATGAGCTAGCCGGGTCCTGTTCCATGCAGGCAACGTGTTGGCTTGTTTACCTGGCGTCCATCCCGGCACGAGAAGCGTCCAATTGTGCGTCTAGTTCTTCTGCAGAAAGCTGTCGTTTTGACTTTCTTGCAGTCCCTCTGGCTCGGCCTCGTTTGCCCCCATGGCTGCCTCTCCAGCTCCCGCCTCTGCCACCCAAACGTCCAGAGCCAGGGTTTCTCGTCATCCCGCCTCCACGTGCACTCTGTGCTGGTCGTCTTTGTGAAGAAAGCCGTGACGTAACAAGCCGAATGTCCAGAGGGCGCCCATCCAAATGGACACCATGATACTGTTGGATGGCCTTCAGAGCAGGTGCTTTTTGCTCAAAGTGCACATCTGCTCTTCCTAAGCTGCGGCCAGAGCGATCATAACGTACAGCTGCCTTTTTCAGGGTTCCAAACTGAGCAAATAGTTCCTGCATGTCCTCATCCGTCACGCCAAAGTCCAGATTGCAGACCAGCAAGTTGCCCAGGGTCTGGCCGCCAGCCCCTCCTCCGAAGCCGCTGTCCGACAGATCGTGCTCCCTCTTGTCTGGAAGGGGCTCTGGTCGGCTGTAGGGCGAGGGTCGGCTCCTGCCAGGGCCTCTGCGGCTCGTGGCCGGCCTGTTCCGCATGGGTCCCCCGCCTCGGCTCACTCGGGCTGCGGCCTCTTTGTCGCTGGCGCCTGCCAGGGCCTGGGCCGGCCTCTTGCGCCTGGGTTCCCCGCCTCCGCGGCCGCCTCGCTGGCTGCGATTGAGCTCGATGATCTCGTCCAGGGACATGTCCATCTTGTCGGCCATGGTGGGCGCGCAACGGGGACGTGGGCAGGAACCTTGCGCGTCTCTTCCTTTGGGAAGCCTGGGCCTGTCTCCGGGCTGGCGGGCAGGAGTCTGGTGGGCGCTGGCGCTCGCTCTGCAGCTCGGCTCTGTCGGGCTCGGCTTGGGGCTGGACGGCAGGCTGCGCTCTGGCTCAGAGCTGGCTGGCTGGCTTTCTGCTCAGGCTGCACAATGCTGCTGCCAGGGCCCTGCCGGCCTTTTATCCTCCTCCCCCGGTGCCCAGGGAAGGGGGAAGCTCAGGTGTGAACTCGGGCCGGGACGCTGACTCTTTTGAACTCTCTATTAACATGGGGCGCTGGGTTGTACTGCTGTCCCTAACGTCGGGGGTTTGGGCCAATGGTTTGCAGAGATATTTCTAGGGACCTGTAAATTTTCAGTCCTTCCAAGGTGGTTTGGTCAAAGGAGAGGTATCGACTGCTTCCTGGCCTCTCTCCTGTCCTCTGAGTGAGCTCAAGCACTCTTGTCTGCCTTGGAACATGAAGCTTTCCCATGCCGGCCCTCCTCCTCAGCCCAGGACTGTGACCCAGATTGAAGCACAGGCAAAGCTAGAGAGAATCTCACCTCAGAGCCAGCGCAGAGATCCCTGCAATCCTGTCTGATCCCCGGGACATCTGTGGGCTGACAGCTCTAGAAGCAGCTGCTGCCACCTCACTGCCCCAGGTCTAGGGGTCTGACCAAGCTCTTCTCTCATCTGCTTCCCATAGTCCTTTCCTACCGACCTTCCTCTGCTCTTTGGCATTCATGGGTTGATAAGTCTGGAAACCTCCACAGCTGCCAGTGATTCAGGCCCTGAGGGCTACTGCCAACACAACTGTGTTAGGGTGGCCCATGCTGGCCTGCCTCCTTCTCTCAGACTGGGGCAACAGAATTTTCCTGTAGACCTTCCAGTGGGTTTGGGTGTGCAAATGTCTTTCCCTGTCATTTTATGGGTCCTGTTGTTGTAGAATTTATTTATAGGCCCTTTTTTGAGGATTTGGAGGAGGTCGAGGAGGGCTACATTCACCTCCACCAGATCTTGAGTTCCACAATTCCCCCCACCCCATCCCTCCCCTCCTCCTCTACCCCAAGATGTGCATTCTGATTATCCTTTTCCCCAGGAGTCACCTCCACCGGATCTTGAGTTCCACAATTCCGCACCCCCCCCACCCCCCCGCCATCTCTCCCCTTCTCCTCTACCCCAAGATGTACATTCTGATTTTCCTTTTCCCCAGGAGTCACCTCCACCAGATCTTGAGGTCCACAATTCTGCACCACCACCACCACCACCACCCCCCCATCTCTCCCCTTCTCCTCTACCCCAAGATGTACATTCTGATTATCCTTTTCCCCAGGAGTCACCTCCACCAGATCTTGAGTTCCACAATTCCGCCCCCCACCCCCGGCCATCTCTCCCCTCCTCCTCTAACCCAAGATGTGCATTCTGATTATCCTTTTCCCCAGGAGTTTTCTTTTGGTTGCTTGTTTTGATCTTCTTTGTTACCAAGGTAAGATTCTATGGTCTGAGGGTTTTACTCTGTTTGCTCGCTTTCCCTGACAATTAAATAACTTTTGGACTCGTTGATTTTGTTTTAAACACATTTTTATTTTATTAGGCCCAAGGTGAAAATTCCACCTTCTCCACGACAGCCACCAGTAAAATTGATCCCCCCAACAAGTCGGAACAAAACAGGTCTGTTTCAGAGTTTATTAAAACAAAGAATCAAAGAAACCCGTTTACATGAGTTTCAGATCCTCTTTGGAAACATGCAAGAAAGAAATCCATCATTCGTAGCAGAGCCCCACAGTCCTCTACTCGGTCCTCCAGCCAAAAAGGGTCAAGCATGAGCTAGCCGGGTCCTGTTCCATGCAGGCAACGTGTTGGCTTGTTTACCTGGCGTCCATCCCGGCACGATAAGCGTCCAATTGTGCGGCTAGTTCTTCTGCAGAAAGCTGTCGTTTTGACTTTCTTGCAGTCCCTCTGGCTCGGCCTCGTTTGCCCCCATGGCTGCCTCTCCAGCTCCCGCCTCTGCCACCCAAACGTCCAGAGCCAGGGTTTCTCGTCATCCCGCCTCCACGTGCACTCTGTGCTGGTCGTCTTTGTGAAGAAAGCCGTGACGTAACAAGCCGAATGTCCATAGGGCGCCCATCCAAATGGACACCATGATACTGTTGGATGGCCTTCAGAGCAGG